>JAIUND010003259.1:0-16827 GCA_034699125.1 Gisinianus flammeolus
CTCTCTCTCTCTCTCTCTCTCTCTCTCAAACTCGCGATTAGTTCTCCTCCTTTCTCGTCCGTTGTCGCTATATCTGTGTATCAAATAGAATATAAATACATGCTATAAATATCTGGGAGGAATGGTTTGGTATACCAAAGGGATTTAATACACAGCCCTATAATTACTCGCTACTCCTCATTTCTCAATTCTCAAAACTCACAATACACATGTATCTGTATTCTGTATCGCCCAATGTCTACACGCTTATGCCCAGACTATACAGAACAATATGAAAAAAAACTCACGACCAAAGACCAAAGACCAAGAAAAAAAAGGAAAACCGAAAGGGAATTACAAAATACTGAGAGAAAAAACGCAAACTGCTCTGTCTCCTGCTGAACGATCTAGTAAATTTTCTTCCTCTTTCTCTCTTTCGAGAATGTTGATAATATTCTGAGGAAATCCTTCAAAACTCTCCAGACTCAACATGATTAATCGACACAATTATGAGTAAATTGGAGCAGGATTAAAATGAGACGGAGAGAATTGCGCATTTTCCCAATCCAATTTCCTGAGTTTACAACAAAAAAACAAAAAATATCAAAAATACGAAAATACCATGAAATTTTGTAGGACTTTAACGCCGTTTGAGAGTTTTGTTGGTTCCCACTTCACGATCTTTATTGAATTACTGTTTTTATAGTTGTAATAGTTACAAATATTTACAAATATTGAGACAATGTAAAATGATTTTGCTAGAATAAATATCGACAAATGTGTAAAGTTACGAATACAAATTTTTACATGGGCATATTCAATTTAATTTAGGTCGTGAATTAAAAAAGACCAGTTCATAATTTATTTCCACCAACTAACCATTTTTTTTTCATTATTCTTTCTGATACGCAACATCCAATTCTGTCTGTTTCCCTCCTAAAAAAAAAAAGTTCATTGCACTGCATTCAAAAAAAAATTGGGCAATCTATAACAGTCTGACTCAATTAGAATTTGCATGCATGCTCGTATTGTTATGTTCAGTTTCCTTCTTTCTCTATTTTTTTTTGATAGCTCGCTCTTTCTCGTAGAATTCTCGGGGATGCTGGAGAATCAAGAATCGGGAATCGGGAATGTGGAGCCACCAAGCGTAATAAGTAAGATGGATGGGCAAGGATTAGCTTGGAAAAAACGAAGGGAACCCAACACCCACAACTCTCCACCATTTGTATACAAAGTATACAAACACAACACATACAGTTGCGACTTTGACTTGCGAGTTGAGACTGTGAGACCACACTCACTCAATTCCTTGGAACGGAATCGCATCGCATCGCATCGCATGGAATGAGAGGGAAAAAACAAGCACGGACGTGTAGATTGTTCACAGAAACAAAAAATAATAGAAGACGACGAAAGAACGGACATGATAACATAACATTCAATAGAAACAACACAAACTACAATACAAAAAAACAAAGATTTCTCCAAAAGGAAAAGTAAGTAAAGCTTGGGATTTTTTACTTATATGTGTACAAACCAAACCAAAAACTTAACTTGATGCAGAGCAGAAGCAAGAGAAATACAATACAATACAATGAAATGCAATGTGATGTAATGTAATGTCATGTCATGTGATGTAATGCAATGGAATGGAAATGTGGAAGAGTGTTCGTTCAGTGTGTTCACATAACCTTTCATTTTCCATCGCATGTTATCCCAGGGTTCGTTTTGTATTCTTCTCTTTCTCTTCATCTTCTGGCTCTCCTCCTAATTTTTCCCTCTCAAATACAAATACAAGGGAAAAGATGCAAAAACCTCTCCTCTCACACACACACACACACACACACACACACACACAGAGTCAGCGTAATAAAACTGTAAGAATTATTGCAGACTTGAGACTTGCACGTTGCCTTTCCAACGAAACTTCCAACGAATGTTCCAAAGCTCTGTTATCTTTAAATAGGGAAAGCATTCAAGTCTCAGGAAAAACTATACAGGGAGACGTGAAGAGTTTTTTTCTGCTCTTTTTCTTCTTCTTTTTCTTCTTCTTTCTTTTCTTCCTGTTCAGAGTACCACGGGAAATTTGTAAGCATAAGCGGCGAGAGCATGAGAATTGAGAGTAAAAATGTATGAAAGTAATACAAAATATGTACAATATATAGGAATAGAGGAATTGGCAAAGGAAAACGAAACGAAACGATACGAGATACGAGCGAATTTGTACAAAATATCTAGAGAAGGCTTTGGGACTTTCATTTTCTCTCTCTCTCTCTCTATTGTCCATGTCCACGTCGACTTTCTCTATCTTTTTCGGAGGAGTAGGAGGAGGAGGAGAAGGAGAAATAGAAAGAGAGGGAAAGGACGTGAAGTATCCAGAGCTGAATGACAGACAGGCACAAGTAGGATCAGAGTAGAGGCAGAGGCAGAGGTAGAGGCCGGGTAGAAAGAGAAACCGAATCCGAATCCGAACCGATACCCGGTACGGATTTCCCAGTAGACTCCCCAATACAATTGTTATCTATTCTTGACAGTGAGACCGTCCGTCTTTTCCGTTTCTCTTTCTCTGGTTCTCTCTCTCTGGTTTTCTGGATTCCGGGAGCATATTGGCATTGCTCAAGGGTTACTCAATGGGAACAACTGTGCTCAACCAACAACCGACACAAACAGAAATAACACACACACACACGCACACGCACATATGAAACAAAAGGGAAAATGGAGATTCCAAAAGGAACAACAAACAAAACCATATGGAGTCAAGTCAAAGGGAAAGAAAACGAGGAGAGGGAAACGAGAAAAGGAAAAGGAGAGGAGACGCGCAGCAATATCTGTACAAACATTTGGATTGAATACAAAGCAAACAATTTTTCAATTTCCTTCCGTTCCATTGAATTTTTTTTTGAACTTGATGTTTGAGGTTGAGGTGAAAGTTGATGTGGAAGTTGAAGTTCGAGACTCCGGCTTGACCTTTGGTTCTTCTTCTTCTTCTTCTTCTTGTGAGTCCGGATTCACGTTGTTTTTTTTATATAGGAAATCTAAAACTTGATCCTGGTTAAAGGTTTTCTATCATACCTTTATCTTTATCTTGAAGTCCATGTTATTACAATGTAGACAATTTGCTTCATGTTTTTTTTTTTTTAAATCGAGATGTGAGGGAAAGATAGATTAAAACGTTGAATGATAGATGAAAATACAAAATATAATATTTAGAAATGAAAGCCTGGAGAGAGAGACTTTGTGTGTAGTGTACAAAGTGACTACCGGTAACCGGTATGTAACCGGTGTTTTTTTTTTGGAATTTCCAGGAAATAAAGATGTGGAAATATATATATAGGAAGCGAAGCCCATGGGAATTTCAACTCGGGTTTTGTTTTTCTTGTTTGATTTCTGTAGTCTATAGGATTCCTTTTGTTTTCCTTGTTTCCGAGGGGCTCGGGAAATCTCTCAGCTGGACGACTACATGTGCTGAACGGAAGCTCGAAGCATTTGGATTCAATTTTTTAATTTTAGAATGTTTGTTTTGCAAGATCATTTCAATTGGAATATTTCTTGACGGGGGTTTGACTTGAAAGCAACATAACATGTACATATTTAGCGATGCACACATTTTATTGAGCTTATTTACAATAAATTCTTTGTTGGACTCGAACGTCGTTTGCAAATTTAATCGCTATATGGCAGAGCAAGAGTTTATACATCGACGAACTGTTGTAAGGGGTGGTGGTCCAAAAGTGTAAAACTTTCAAACGGCGTCGAACTCAAACATACTAAACTAAACTTATTTTCCTTACATTTTTTAGTCCAGCTCATTTTATTTAAATGAATACATTCAAAATGTCCAAGCATTTCTCAAATTAATAATAATAAAAATTCAGAAACTTAAAACTTAAAACAAACAGGATTCATTTTTTGAAAAATTAATTACGCAACTACTCCCAGTAAATTATACAGTATCTACTATTGGATTTTCATTTTTCATACCTCCGCCCCTTTAAAAAATAAAACATCCCTACCTTAAAATGTAATTAACCCTCTCTGTTTATATCGTATTTGTATACATTTTTTAAATCCCCGGAAAATTTCCATTATTCATATCTGTAAATGTAATTTCAAATCCCAAATCCTGCTACTGATTCTTTAAATTCTAATTGTAATTCTAATTACAGTATAGATCCTTGTCATTTCCCCCTCAAGCTCATCAGCCTGAGCCTCAGCCTGTCTCTGTCTCTTTCTCCGTCTGGTTACACAATGGTTCATGAGTTCATGAGAAATGGGAAGTTGGTTTTGTTTTTTTAGCTATCCATCAGTCCAAATCCAAATGCCAAAGTGAAGAAGGAAAACAGACGCGGGACAGAGGAAAAATACAATTATTATTACATTAGAATTACGATCGAAAGTCAAAAAGGTTAGTATAGTCGTCTGCAGTCTGTACATACAAATGCAAATACAAATACAAATACAAACACAAATACAATAGTTGGAGTTGGACGTTCTCGGATATGATGGAAAGATATGAGGAGATATGAAAATGCCAAATGCCATGATGGGATTAGAAATTAAATTCGGATCATACACAAAATACAACACGACCCAACACATGTACCATTGTATGTACCATTGTACATACAAATAAGATATATAAATAGTTACCTATTGTATCGTACACATCACACGAATAGCCGAATAGCAGAGAGAAACATGGAGAATTTCTGAATTTACGTACAATTTCCACCTCAACTCTCTTCGTCTCTAAAGTCTAAAGTCTAAACTGTAAATCATGAGTACGGATATATTGCATGTTTTCTATCAAAACTATTCATCTGCTTTACTTTTCCCGTATTTTTTTTTCTTTCTACCCTCTGACGACTCTGACTCCCCGAGTTTATTACATTGCGCTTTCCTGACAGACGTCCGCTTCACATCATGTCATAAGCTTCTACAACTCTACTCCTACTTGTACATAGTAATAATAATACATATTTAATTTCATATTGGGGTTTAAATCATCTCAACCTCCACCAAAAATATGTACACACTTTTTCCATATTATTATTATAATAAAAATACGAGCGATGAGCGACGAGAGACGAGAGATGAGAGCCAATGAACAAAAGACAGAAAGAGAGAGAGCAAGTTGGCAGGAGTTCTTAAATGTTAATGTTAATGTAAATACAAATACATACCTCAATGTCTATACAATACCTACGTGTGTTTGTGTTTGTGTCTTGTGTGTGTAACATTCATTAAAAAAATACGCATTATTATTACTATCTATTTTCGTTTCGTTTCGTTTCGTTTTCCTTGGACTTGGACTTGGACTTGTACAGCTTACAGCCATTCCAGTTCCTCCAATAATAAAGGAATGATGACGGCCCACAGTTCAACTCCAACTCTAACTGAAATACGATATATGTACATATCTATATCAATTATATCAGGCTATTTATGTATGTGTTTGAAGCTACACCTCAAGTTCATACCGTAAGACTTAAGACTGAAGTGGAAATTGAAGCAGCAATCGTTCAAGTTTTCCCCGAGAGCCGAGGCCGAGAACACGTCACACTACAGGGCAGGTAGGCAGGCAGGCAGGCAGGCAAAAGTGAAACTGGAAATGAAATAACTAACAAGGTTCTTCATACCTTGTATGATTGTAGATTTTCTTTGGTGGAGAGAGTGAGTGAGAGAGAGAGAGAGAGAGAGAGAGAGAGAGAGCTGGTGTTTATATACTTAAAAGAGTTAAACTCGCATGCTATATTATTATTATATGATATGAAATGATGTTATGGTATGTAATGTGATAGTGGAGGTCGGTGCTCATTGTCCGTAGAACTTCGGTAGTTGGTAGTTGGTAGTTGGTTAATGGTAAATAACGTAAACTGGGCTGTATATATAGTTGTAGACTGTAGATGTGATGAAGTTTTCTTGGTTGTTTCTTGGTGTACTTTTAGTTACTTTAACAATAACAATGTACAGAACAGACTTGGAGATATTTCACTATTTACAAGTCTCCCCATTTAATGAGCTTCTCATTTTCATTTTCGTTTTCGTTTTTCTTACCCTTGTTATAGCTGCTGGGTTTTTGTGATGTTGTGTGTGTGTGTGTGAGTTGTGTCTTGTGACTTGTGTGTGCTTTTGCTATGTTGCTGCTGCTGATGTAAAGTCGTTTTTCTTCTCGTTTGGTTTGGCTTTGAGCATTTTATTATTATTATTATTATTATTATTTCAGTTTTTTTTGGGGGGGGGTGGATTTCTCGTAGTTTGGAAATGATTGAGGATGAAAAGTCAGCCCACATTCAACATTCATTTTCATTGTTCGTCCCATTGAAAAGCTGAGAGACTGAGAGACTGAGAGAGAGAGGTAAAATCTATATGTATTTGTACATGTATCTGTAGATAAATAGGTATACGATACAATGTAGTGGTGTAAATTGAATGCAGGATTTGATGATGATCACGTAGACGATGTGCTTTGCACTTGCACACATTGCATTAATTCAATTGTTAATTGTGGCCTATCGTTATCTGTCGAGGGTGGAAGTGGAAGAAGTCGAAGGAGTGAGAGAGAAGGAATTTTGGACTGGTCAAAGGTTGAATGGGAAAATGAAATGGCCAGGAATTTATTTTCTCTGTTAGAGTTGGACGCCGTTCGGATTTTTACAGACTCGAAAGAACGGTTCAATGGCGTAAGAATTTCTGTGTAAAGAGCGTTCGATTTTTGTATTGCAAAATGACAGATATTTGTCGCAGTTCGACGCCGTTTAAAAAATATTCCATGGTGTCTATCAGTCCATGTTCAAGGTTCTTGTCACTATCACAATTTGTGAACAAAACACATGCAAAAAAAGTCTACCTGCATTCCCCATTTTTTACTCTTTGTTGTAGAGGATTCTTTTATCCCTCAACAAGAATTTCTCCAGGTGTTGAATTCCTCCCTAATTAATTACTACAAATTTGTATTCACATGCTCAATCATTGTGATTTTGATTCTGAATGAGTAAAAAACCTCCTCCCAAATTCAAATCAAATGTCTGTTTAACGGGATTTTTTATACGCATTTGTTTTGTATACAATTTCATTCAGATTCCCAGACTAATGAGCAAATTGCAAGACCAGAGCACTACTGACAAAAAAAAACATGATATGATGAAACGACTACACGAATGATGAAAATTAATTTAGATAAATGAAAAAAAAAAAACCTTGAAACGCAAACTCTCCATTTAATTCTCGACAAGTGGAGAATGAATAACTGATAAGTATATATATATGAATTTCCCGAGTACAAATACAAATACACATACAATTGTATTATGTAATACAAAATACAACAAACGAGAGAACGGGGAACAAAATTCTCCCGGAAATTCCTGTCATTCTTCTTGTCCACATTTCCCATTTACAATTCCAAATCCAACAAACCTCTCTACAAAAACACAGAGCCCACTTCACATATGTATAAAATCCCTCAAGAACAAAATCAATATATTTCAATCAAATGATTATGATTATAAACTATATAACTGTAGAATAAAAACAGTACAAGTATACAAAAACATGTTCATGTACGACTTAACCAACTAACCAGCGAATATAGCGATGATGGCGAAGATAACGATTTTCTGACAGTCATTCATTTTAATCATGATGATGAATAAACGGACCATGAGCATTGAGAATTGAGAATTGAGAATTGAGAATCGAGCATTTTTTTGAACGAATTATCGTCTTATCTCCCAATTCTTACCTATTTCTATGTACACGTAGACAGAACCTTTAATAATCCACAAAAAAAAAAAATCCTCCCTCCTGCCTACTAGCATTGTTCACCTGACAATACTCACACAATGACAGTTCATCTAGATTCACTTCCAACAGACTAATCTGTCAAACTCCCTCCAATTTCCTATATAAACTATACAGATATTACAGATATAAGATATACTGGTTCTGGTTGGTCATCTACCTACAGATAATTCTCCATCTTTTTTCTTCAACATCATGTACTTCTCTCCTCAGATTCATAAATGGAAATATTTATTACGGACCATTGTGTTGCTCTCTCTCAATTCTCATTCTCATTGAAAAGAAGAATTTCTTGTCGTCCATATGGGTGAACGAAGGCGTACGACGACGACGACGACGACGACAAAAATGACGAGAGGACATCGAGGACGACATTACAAATGACAAAAGATCTACAGGAGAAGAAAAAAATCCTTAATTTACTTATTGTCATCGATTGCTTTTCTCTCATTTCCCCGTTGCCTATTGGCTATTGGCTATTGCTATTTCTATTGGTCGTCTCCAGTTCTCCAGTTTTGGTACTTTTTTGTAGCTTTGTATATACTTCTGAGGGCTGATCCTGCGTTTTGTCATTGCTGGATGCTAATTCAACATGATGATTCCCTTCATTTCCCCTATTTGCCCCCCCCCCAAAAAAAAAATCCTTATTAGAATGATGTTTTTAGCCGCTCAAATGAAATCCAAGATGTTTCCTTTGATTACACTCAAACTCAATAGTCCATACAATACTACAATACAATACAAAGAAATAAGAAGGCTACAGAAGGGAATTTCTGGACTAATAAGGATTTTTTTTATATAACAATTACTACGAGAATTGTATTAGGAGGGAAAAATGAGATAAATGGGACAGAAAAGGACGTAATATAATAATGTGACTGTGATTGTGCAGCTGATCTCTCGATTCAGGAGTTTCCCGAGTAGTCATTTGTCATTTCCAATCGAAATCGAAATTGAAATGGAGTAACTGTGTGAAATTGGGTTTCATTTCTTGTTTCCGTATCACGGAAAAAAGGTAGGTAAAAACGGCCGCAAAAGTAAGGGTGAAAGACAGAACGAAATTGTGGGTAAAGGAAAAAAAAGAAGAAGAGAGAATTAAACATCACATAATGACAAAAATCCTGAAGGTATAGGAAATTATGGAATTATAGGAATTTTTCTTATTTCTATTTCTATTTCTATTTCTGTTCATGTAATTTCTATTGTCAATTTCGGACATTAAACTGGATTTTTTTATTTTATTGTATTTGTAGAGTTCATTCATAGAGAAGATTGGAAAGAAAGGAAAACGAGACAATATATTGAGGACAAAGATTTATTTTTGGTACATTTTATTAGACGATGGATAGTTTTAATTGCAATTATTGTATTTTGAGGTAATTTTGATTTAATCAGCGTCATTTGGTACGGCATATCTTGAATCTTTTGCAACTCACTTTGATAGCTTCGCAAAATGTTACTAATCGGCGTGAAAGTACAACAATATTTTGAATTCTTCAGTGCACGTGAACTCAAATGTTTTAGCTTCACATTTTCTGGAGGATTTTTGCGAAAATGTAAAGAAAAAGGTGCTCACAATTCTGTTGCACTCGCAAGTCGTTTCAACATCAATAACGCAGTCCGTCCAACTTTAGTTTTAAATTTTTTAAAGACAAAATGCAAGGAGGAATCGAAAAAATCTTCTCGGTATCCATTCAAGTGGATCTGAAGAATATGGAAGAATATTTTCGACTTTTAATTGTTGAAAAATGTACATTTCAAACATTTAACTAGAATTTGAACTTTGTCCATCTTTCAGAACAGCATTCCGTCATTTTAAAGCCAAAGCAGTAGTGCTACATATACTCCGAATCAGAAAACTTTAGTAGTGTAAATGCAACTCAAAGGGGAATATATTTAAGAGGCGTCAAACTCCAACGAAATCCCGTATTTCGCTTTTACACTGTACAAATTTTATTTTTATTTTTATTATTTCCCTAAACAGCTGCAATTTTATCTCAACTTTGGCTCTGTCTCTGTCACCGGCACAAGCTGCTCGTTTTCGTTTTCGGTTTCGTTTACTCATTTCATCCAAAAAATTGAGCATTAAACATTTGAACAATTTAACAACTATCTGTATTTCTCCTATCTTGGCCCATCTACTATTTTTACTACTCTCTCACGATAGTGATCAGCATACATTTTTTTCTCTTCCTCTCAGCATATTATTCTCATTCTTATCGTTAGTTCTTGTCCAAATGTCCAAAACTCCAACAAGCATTTTTTTTTTCTTCAGCCTTCAGAGCCAGACTTGACAATAAGGGAAAAAAAATCGACAGGGCACAACAGAACAGAACAGAACACAGAACACGACACGACAGGACACTTGAACTCTCAAGGAAACAAGCGGAGAGAGGGAAAAGGAAAAGGAAATAAGAAATTTGTAGTGCTTAAAATAAAAATTATGTTTTCAAATGAGGTGCTGATGGTGACAAAAGACAGTGATGATGATGATTCTAGATTTTTTTTGTGTGGGAGAAGCTTGCTTCGTTTTCCATTCCACTTTTTCCCTCATACTCATCTCCTTCTTCTTCTTCTTCTCCTTGGCCACTAGTGACTAGTCCTATAGGCCCATAGTTATAGTTATAGTTATAGTCATCATTTATGTACACATAGGAAATTTCCCTTCCTTTCGTCTATTATTATATAACAACAACACAACGGCAGGAAAAAAAACCATAGTAAAACCCGAAGCACATAAACATAAACTAAGCGCTCATTCTTATCGCTCATTTTATTTCATTGTCTGGCTCTCTGGTTCTCTGGTTCTGTGGCTCTTTGGCTCTATACTCTGGAACTCTGGACCGTCCTTTCCCTAAATTTCAATTTCGTTTCAATTTCCTTCCAGCTTGCTGTCCATATAGATACTTTTTCTATCCCCATACAAAATTACACAGGGAACAGAACACAACACATAAAAATTTCTCGTCCTCTTTCGTTTTGGTTTTCGTTTTCGTGCTGCGTCTTTCTGTCTCCAACTCTCCTGTCCATGTCTTTTTGTCCCTTTCTCTCTCTCTCTCTCTCTCTCTATCTTGCTCTCTTCTCGATTGGATTGTGTATGGCGTTGGCATGCGGGTTTGGTTCGGTCCAGGTTCGTGCTCTGCCTGTTTGTCAGCGGAATTAAAATTATATCTAGGAAAATAAGTATATGAGTTTAAGGGTGTAGAGAAAATAGTATGTAAGTAGACGTATAGTGTATAGTCTGGACTCTCTCTCTCTCTTTCTTTCTCTCTCTCACTCCATACTGCATGGTTTTATTTTATCTGGATAGGAAATCTACCCTTTTCTTCCTTCAAGTAAAAGTAAAAGAGTAAAACCCAAACAACATTCACAAGTCCACATTTTTTGGGTCCGTCTTCATAATTTCTGTACGCACGATCTGACAGTCTCGAAATCAACTCTCGAGTCTGAATCTGAACGTGAACAAGCTTAAAATGTTGGTGCTGTAAATATACAATAATATACGGAGTTTGAATGAACTGTAGACCTTTTTACCGAAATTAAATAAACAAGTCATCTAGTGGCTGGAGAGGAGAAAACTTGAAGAATTTTATCAATTGGCGTTCAAGTCGAGCAAAATTTAGGCTGAAAAATGCTGAAAATCCGCAGGAAATAATGTTTAAACTCAAGATAGAAGAGAAATCAAATTTTGAGGGTTTTCTTGTGCGTGAGGAGAAAGAAAAGATTAGATTTTGGGGGTTTTTATGTGTTTTATGTATGTTTTGTAAGCTTGCGGTATTAAGAATATCGCATTAAGAATGGGCTGTGAGATTTTCAATGTGATGTTTGTTGATTCTGTAGTATTTTCCATTATGAAATTCATTCTTGTTCTATTTATATGGACAGTCAAAACCTGAACTCTTGACTTTGACTCTGACTTTTTGCTCTCTCTCTGCTCTGCCTCTGTCTCTGTCTCTGCTTGGGAGAATACGTGTACAAATATACAAATAGAGATGAGAGATAAATTAGGGAATTACACCTTGCCATTAGGAAGTGGAGAGAAATGTTCTTGTTTTCTTATATGCTGGGCGTTGGCCTCAATTCCTTTATTTCTGACGAGCTCTCTTGTCTCTTGTTCAAATTCAAAAGTATACATACATATAGAGAGCGAGTTTTCCTTCTTCTTCTTCTTCATCTTCATCTTCTTCGTCTCCTCCTCAAAGTCTCATCGTATTTTTAGAATCGAATTCTAAAGTACCCTGAATAAATTCCATTTTCATCCACAGTGGATTTTGTCCTTTTTTTTGCTCGGTTACCTGGAATAATTCAAAGTACGTACATAGAATTTGAGCTGGGGTTTGGAATTTGCATGCATTTTGTCTGGCAATCATTTTTAAACTCATCTACAAAAATTATAGAATAAATTGAACAAAATTGATGGAAATTTTGAGTTAAATTTTAAATGTGTTGTATTTTGTATGAATGTTTGGAAATTGCTAAGAAATTTGTACAAGTTGGACGCCATTCAGAAAAATTTGACGTGTGGAGCAGGTTTATATTTCAAGGTACATTATCTATAGCTACAGTTAATTTTAAAACGTTTAAAAAGCAATTCAACCCAAATTTTCCTGTCAAACGGGAATATAAATTTCCCTAAATAATTGTCAACCGACGATGAGAGAAGATTTGTAAAATTTTGGAGGATGATTTAAATTTAAAAATTTTATGGACTGTGTAAACTGCACACACACAAAAAAAAGACTAAAAATGGAAATGTTGAGGTTTCAGTCATTTCAGATCTCAGCTTTATTTTCACAGTTCGAGTTGAGAAGAAAAGAAGTAAATGTAGGCCTCAAAAACGAGTTCAAGTTTCAACTTTTGAGTTAATCTGATGTAATGGATTGAATAAAAGTGTATAAAAATGCCATTGCATTTGTGATTACTCGACATCGACATCGCTCCCACAAAGCAAAGACAGAGAGAGACGAAAGCAGTCAGATCGCTCGCTTGTCGGTGAGTCTGTTCTGTTGGGGAGAGTTGAACAGTGACCCAGCCCTTTCCCCTTGGACAATGTAATAAGGTAATCATTGAAATGAGGCCATATCGAATCCCAATCCAAAATGTCCATCACTATATTCTTCTTCGTCCAACTTCTTACTCTTACGATTCAGTGTACATACAACAGTAACAGCAATAGCAACAGCTCATTGACATACCAACGCGTAGCTTATTCTTGTTGTGCGTCACGTGTACTCGTATTTTGCACAATGCAATGCAATGCTTCACAATTCAAATCCCATCATCCACAGCCCAGGATTTTATTACCTTCTTCTAATCTTTAACCTCTATCAAATTGAAAAAGAATCGTAAAAAAAAGAGAAAAAGATGAGGACACAAAAACACGCACATTTTTTATTCATCAGCTCAAATCCAAAAATCGAATAATCTGATTCAGCAGGACGACATTCCTAATAAAATGGAAAATCAAATTAAAAATTGAAATTGTTGACTTTGAAAAACCAAAATTTCATTTCCTGACGGACAGCTGACATCGTTTGAAACATTTTCAGTAGTCCATCGCCGTTTAAAACTTTCACAGTGTCCACGGGAGGTTTACAGCGATAGTTTCCACGTAGTCAACTTTTTCATGAAAGCTGAGAAACTGTAACGCCGCTTACACAAAATCCTTTCAGTTTTGTCAGTATTGCAATTGTAATGATAAGGATGTTTTATTTGAAATCCACGTTGTAAATCATAAATAATTCATACCATTTGAATTCCTTTGCATTTCATTGATCTGATTCTGATTAATATTATTATTGCCTCAACTCCCAAATATTATGAATTGATTAGAATTAGAATTAGAATTAGACACATGACAATTGACACACCAGACCCAGAAAAGAGTTCTCTCTCTCTCGCTCTCTCTCTCTCTCCTGTCCTGTAATAAATCCAACAATAAAAATCCTAGTGTCTTCTCTCCCTCAACTTTCAACCTTAAAACTGTACACAGTATACACAAATAAACACACACACAACACACGAAGGTACAAATTTGGGCCGGGCTCTCTTTTACTCGTACAGAACCTAACGTTAATTTGCCTCCATAAATGATATGTCTCTATATGTGTAATGTCTTTTCTTCCCCTCTCTTCACTGATCACTGTTTTTCCCTTCTCTTTGACTTTGATTTTGCTGGTGCTGATGCATTTGACTTTGACTTTGGGCCTGTCATGTCATTACGCTATCTATAGATAATAAAGTCTTTGCTATCTTCGTCGTCGTCTTCTTCTTCTTCTTCTTCTTTGCTCATCTTCTTCGTCTTCATCTTGTTTTTCTATATTCTATTTCTATACGGTTGGTTGGGCGTTGACCCGCGTTCATATCCTTTTTTTTTACTCTCCCATTTCGAATTCATTACATTATATCATTATTATTAGTATTAGTACCCTCCGTCTCTTTTCTCTTCTCTCTTCATACGTCATTACATTACAACCGATACATAAATATACATGTCTGTGTGTGTGTGTGTGTGTGTGTGTGTGTGTGGATTTTCTTCTCCTCCCTTGAACAGATACATCATACGAATACATATTCAAGAATTGAAGAACGAACCACAGGGCGACATTCAATTCATCCCAATGTCACTGTCACTAACTCCTAACTCCTAACTCTAACAACAACATTATCATTAGAATATCCTGAACATCCTCAGTCCTCAGTCTCACAGTAGAATAAGAAAGACATTCAAATTCACATTCACATTCGATATTATTATTCATCTCTATGGTGAATTGTTACAATGAGAAAAACACGAAACTTTGCACAATGTCCATGTTCTCTTCTCATGGCGATAGTGATAGTGATGGCGATGCTGAACTGTGTAATAAATCAAATTCGTATTCGTATTTAAAGATACACACATTTGTTTTGTGTGTAGTTCTCAGTTCGTAGGGAAAATGTGGCTCTTGTACACTTCCTGCAGTGTGGACTTTACATGTGAAATTTAATAATGAATGGCGTCCAAGTTGAGCAAGAAAGCGATTTGAATTTGAAGGAACACAGAGGTTTATTTTTTTTTTTATGTATACGCATCTGTATTTTGTATTGTGTTGAGGGTGGAGCAGTTGAGTTTGAAATATTTGAATGGCATGGCTATGGGAAAAAGGTGTTGGGGGGATTTATCAATCTAACATATCATCACATTTAACTTTAACTATACACTACAATTTTTTATTTTATTATCTCACCTCGAGCTCTCCGAGTCTCCGAGAGAGAATCCAAAAGAGCAGAGCAACGAGAGGGAACAACAACAACAACAAAAGGCCAATAATAACGTATGAAAAAAAATATCTGTAATAATAATAATGATAATAATAATAATAACAATAAATGGGCATAGTTTTTCATTTTCTTCTTCTTCATGAGGATTTTATGGAGAAAAGTTAGTACTTAATAGGCCAACATTTTCATTTTCATGTTTTCATTTTTTTTTTGTTTTTCATATTCATATTCACATGGAGATTAGAGATTCGGACAATGCGATGAGAGACGAAGACGAAGACGAGAGTAACGACTGTAATGATCATCATAATGATGATAAATTGTATGATTTCCATTGCAATTTACATATAGTTGTGTTTATGTTTATGTTTGCGGTTGCCATTCTTTGTCTTTGTCTTTCAAAAATTCCAGTATTGAACGACTTGTCATGTCAATTTTTTATCCCTCTGTCGACTCCTAAACTTTATATACCAAAAACGGACTCATTCTGACTTTGGACTTTGTGGACGGTGAGGGAAAAAATGGAAAAGGTGGGGTCATTTCTTGTCTGTATTATTAAACTCATTTTATTGTAATCGTAATCGTAAATTTTGACTGGGAGTTGAGAATTCTGTGGATATGTTGATAATAATAATAATAATAAAATGAAGGAGAGAGAAATGGGAAAAGTGTTGGAAGTTAAAAGAATTAATAATGTGCTCATTACGTGTTACGTGAGTTTAATATGCATTGCTGGAGTTGGAGTTTTGTTTTTCATACATTTTAATCCTTTTAGTTTAGTTGCTTTTCATTTTCATTTGCTTCCACTTCTGTTTCTTTTCTCATCCTATGATATTTCCCCTATAAAAATATAAAAGGATTTTTATGGATCGTATAATAATTGAAATGTTTGCGTGTGTGTGTGTGTGTTTTTGTACTGCGACAAAGTTATATAATAAGAATTACGCATTGCATTTTATTCGTGTGTGTGTGTATGTATATAAATATTCTGGGGAGATAGGAGAGAGTAAAACAGGACAAAGCACCTACTAATCGCCCATCTTCATTCCCATAACGTTCATTATTTATTTATTAGGAAAGATTGTGAGGAGATCAAAAGGGGAAATGGTTTTTTTTTATCTTCATTTTTTCCCTTCATTCGTGTCCAATTCTTCTCTCTCATTTCTCATGGATTTTTCAATTAGATTAATTCTGGGATCGTTTTTGTATTTGATATTTGATGGATTTCCCGAGTTGGCATTTGGAATTCGGATGGAGGAAAATACAAATGAATTTTTTTTATTAGTGCGTTAATTCATATCCGAATATCGTAAACACCAAGATGTGATTAAATTGTACGTAATGAGAGTCCAAATGTTGATTCAACATTCGAGAGAAAAGTGTTTACAAATTTACAGTGTACGTTTTAGATATTTATTATTATTATGCAAAATATCCAATGGAAAATACGAAAAAAAGAGGTAGTTTAATATTTGGATTATTGAAAGAGTTGGACGCCGTTCAAATAAATATTTCGTAAACCCGACCCACCTTAACGAAAGTGTCAAAATGAGTAATTGAGGAAGTGGATGGAATAACCAGTGCGATACTACTTTTCTCTTTTTTGCATATTAATATGCAGAAAGACATGGGCTATTTTATAGAAACAGTTAGAAAGGACATCGCACGCTTTATATGGGAAATTGGCTTTCTATGGGATTTAGCTCAAAATTGGTAGGGAGGTAGTCTAGAGGTAGGGGAACAACATTTTCATTACCACTTTTCTGGGGATTGCTCCTG
>JAIUND010003260.1:0-16825 GCA_034699125.1 Gisinianus flammeolus
TGGTCGGAAGTTTGAAGCGTATTCTTCGCGCTTCCTTGAATAAACTAAAATGCAGATTTTGCGTGGATGGAGAGTAGACCACAACCACTTATTAAAATACTTCCGCACAGCTTTATTTTTTCATATAGTTTTCATTCGCTATTCATAATATAATACAAATACATAGTAAAATTATATAATAAATATATTCGTTCTCAACCTCGAATCAGTCGAATCAAATCGAGGCAAAGACAAGAGATTTCAAATTCACTCCAAGCAATTTGATTTAAATTTTTTATTATAAATATTTCCATATCATTTTATCCAGATTTCCAATTCCCATATTACAGGCGAGAAAATTAAATATGAATAAAATTGAAAAGTCAGTCAAAGTAATTCTAATGACTGCAATTAGCATCCTGATTATGTGGACTCAAGTCTCGAATGTCATCCCAATCGGTATGATTATATCGTATTTACTTTTTAAATGATAAGTGATTAATTGTAATTAATCCATATCGATTGACTGACTCACAGGAACTTTTGTCATTGGGACTTTGCCTTGTGCACGATGGAAAACGAGTCTGGAGTTTTGATGAAGATTCCGTGTCCGACTGTGCTACTGCATAATAATATTATAATATATACTCTTGGAATTTAAATATTACTTTCCTTCTAGTTCAAATGTTATACTTTTATATACTTTTATGATAAAACTTTTATTTGTTAAATAATTAAGTCATTTGTACGATTTTGTGATTTACAATTTTCTATTCTCTATTTCATATTATTATATTATTATAGCCATTGACAAAATGTTTATATTTACTTAAATATATGTATCTACCTACTTAAATAATGAATGTACTTTAGAGACACTGGAAATTTTCCAGTTGAAAATGTGTACTGGAAAACAAACTGAAAATTAAAATGACCATTTCGGCTTGACTTTTCAGTTTTCGGAAAACTTAATTTTATCTATTAAAATTTCATTGGATTTGCTCTTTCATTCAAATACGCTGTCACGAAGAAATTTTCACTTCTCTCTATTAAATTTTCTCTGACACTCAAAAGTTCAAAGTTTGTTGTGCATTTAAAACAATCAAGAATAGTTAGTGACCAAGAATAGTTAGTAACCAATTTACTAAACATGGAACGGTAAATCATCAAGTGTCATTAAGTGCACCATTTTCTCAGATACTATAATTGGCAAAAAATTTCCATGTAGTAAAACTGTTTTTTGACGTTATATTTTCTACTCTTATTGATTTTAAATTAAGTTTTTTAATTTCAGGTGTAGATTGGATGAAGGACAAAGTTTTTGTTGGAAATGAGACTTGCGATTTGAAACCAACTTTCTTATTATTATCAAAAACCTGCTGCAACATAGCCAGACAACCAATAATAATAATCGATTTGTGTGATAGTGACGACGACGATGATGATGATGAATCTACTGCTGACAATGCAAAAAGTATCCATGATGACGATGATGTGTGGAGAAAAAACCGAATATTCTTAATATGACTGAAGTAATTGACATTCATTTCGAAAATTATGAAATGTGTTCCGGTTGTCATCGGAAATTCCTTGATCCTGCTTCACTGAAGAATCATAAAATAAATGACAAAATCTGTTCGTTGGATAGTAATAATAGTAATGGAGGAGTGAAATGGAATAAAACTCAAACTCAAATACTGGATGACTCTACAAATACTAATTATAATCACTGGATCGAGTCCTGTAAACCCAATTCAAGTTCAAATTCAAATTCAACTAATGATGAATCAACTAAAACTATGATCAACGTCTCTGTGGATCAAGATATAAACAATAATAGAGTAGTTTGGGGTTGCACGACACCGGATATTACTCAAGCTGAGAGTTACTTGTGAAGTCTGTACTCAATCCTTCTTCACTCACAAATCTCTTCAAAATCATCTTCTCCAGCTTCACCTTTGATGTTTAACTTCCAATAAATGGTGGATGATACTCAAACTCGACTTCTCGGCTAGGCTGTAATAAAGTACGAATCAATCAATCATCATAATATTATTATGATTAAGTACAAAGTATGTACATGTAATATTTTATCATTTTAATTAATATTATTTGTTCATTTGTCTTTTATATATTACGACCTTTGAATTTCATCTCTAGTTGAGATTCTTATATAGTATTACAATTAATTAGTATAGTTTGTTTTGTAGATTAAATATGACTATACATAATAAAAAAGACGGCGTCAAAAAGAAAGGAGCTTGTAGGAAGATATAAATTGTCGTGATAATGACCTTGACAGAAATGGTAGTAAGTACTTATTCTAGAATTAATGGTAGTAAGTACTTAATAAGTATGTAAGTAACAGTTGAGAATTAACATGAGATAAGGATCGTAGGGAAATGCGTGAACATAATATAAACAAATATATTGTATAAACAATCTTTTGCACTCAATATTCAAACATTAAATTTAATTTGAAAAAGCTTTCCGAAAGAGGTACAAATTGGACATTTCCATATAATTGTCAATGTATTACATTTCTCATCTTCCTCGTCGTTAGTTAAGTACTTCTAGTTATTTGGTATTTGGTGATGAGTCACTTGGAAGTTTGAAGGGATTTCCCATATATTCTATAGTATGTAAATTGGACGATGCCATTGCAGTCACTCACGATCAGATACCTGATATCATAAGCAGAGTTTTTTATAATATGGGAAATGAACACAATAAATTAAGTACCTAACACCAAACTAATAGGTGGATAAAATTCCTGTATGATATCAATCAATATAAGTACGTAGTACGTAGATATTTTAAGTATAACCAAAGTACATATTCACAATTCCCACTGGTGAATTTCATAGGAATACTTATTTATTAGTAACTAGAAAGAACAGGAAAACACTGGATCTATTGTATTATAGTTTTCACTCGACTTACTCATATGATATGTGCAGATATAATTTAGTTGACTGTCTCGTTTAGCAAGAATATTATGATGACGATGATGATGACGAGATTCCCCCCAATGCAATGCATAAACTATCTCTAACAAATCTAGATTCTTTACAGATACAAAGAATACAGACATAATCCGATATTTGATGCCTTTTATAATAATACAGTAAAGTACTATTATACATATATATATATGGAAAATCCTCCTCCAATAATTCTATACAATGACGTACATAAGCATAATCCTAATACTCTTTGACTTGTATTTTCTTTATAGAGTTTCCTCACAGCCTCACACACAGTCAAGTATAAAATATGAATCCTTTTTTCCCACATGGTCGGTAAATGGATTTTGGTATCATCTGTACTGTTGAATTGTTGTATATATATAGCTATAACTTTTTCACCTTTATTCTTGCTTTGTACTTTGTACGGATACAACATTTTTTTTCAACACTCTTCACCAACTCCTCTCGCACAATTCTTTCTACATTGCGGCTTCAAATTCCATGTCACTGCTTACTTTCATTATACATATATACCTTCTTGTTCTTATACCTTCGTCATAATCAATCCGCAGAGACCACAGAACTGAATATAATAAACTGAATGTGCAGGTACTTTATTTTTTTTTTAGCTTTTAGTATTTTTTCACCACGAATCTCCTTCACACCTTGTGTCATCAGTTTTCTTCCTTAATCCTGAGTCTTTGTGCATACGAGCAGGATCGGATCTCAAAAACTCTCCAATTGATTATCATTACTAATTTATATAATTTGGTAATTTGGTCGTACTCTCAAGTTTCTAGTACTATCGGAATTACATTATCGCCAAGTTGTCGTCTGTCTCACCATTAAAAATAGGTGCACGTTTACAGATAAAATGTAAGTTTCCTTCCATTTCCATTTGACACATACGATATTCGATCATAATTTCATAATTATATTGTTATATCACAAGGAGATATAATTCATAATTAAGCTAATTCACGTTTCCTCCGGAATAATTTGGTATTTAACTTACCTAAATATAGATACATTCTTCATAAATTGACAAATTGACATTGTGAGCTGTTAACTATGGAGTCATAATTCATATTTAAAAAAGTGTAAGAGAAAACGTGGACACAGAGTTGCTCTTGAACTCTCGTCATTGAACCTGAACTTGATGAATGTGTTTGTTTGTGTGTCTGTGTCATTTATGTGTATTTAAATCGTGTATTTAACTGTTTTTTTACTTTTTTTATACACAATTGGAATAATGGATCAAGAAAATAATTGAACACATTTAATTTTATTGTGTGTGGTGAAAATTATTTATCTATTTAAGAGCAGCAGACTTTTCAGTTTCATACGGCATTCAGTAATAATAATGTACTTATTCAGTACAGAAGAGTTAAATAAGCATAAAAGCGTTGAGTAAGGATTACATAACGTTTTATGTGAGCAGTGACTCCTCAAATCGTAATACAGATAAAGAGCAGACAAATAAACGTAAAATATTTGTGTGTATTGAAGTTTTGAAGTTATATATACAAAAGAAAACAGACTGGAATTCCTTTACATGGAGATAATGTGTAATTATGTTAATTACCTGAGTTAATTACTTATAATTAATTATTACGACATTACCAATGTGGGTGATAAATGAAAGAGGAAAAAGGATGGATTTTATATGGGTTTCATTTTCGTTCTGATTTTTTTTAACACGTCCTTTTTTTTTATCTTTGTAGTCTCATCAAGTGTCCACAAAAACCAACAAGGAAAAGTCGTGATTGTGATTACAGTTAATCGGTGTGTTTTTGTGAAAGATTGGAATTGGAAGACATCTCAAACTCAAGCTTCTCCACTGACATTTGACAAAATGTCTCAGAATCCGTCTGCTCTCCTTGACCACAACCATTGTTTAAGTTTTAGTCACAAGCCGTGAGGGAACAACAAGAAGATTTCCAGTGTATTTAAACTTTAACATTTAAAGGAAACGAGTCGAGTTTTCTACATAGACTAAATCAATTTCAATTCCACAATATTGGAATAATTATAATACAAAACAAAATGACTGAAAAAAGTAATAATAAAAAGAAGAGTCCTCCGACTGGAACTGAAATCGGAGCACCAGAGAATTTCGAAGATGTACTGGAAAAATTGGGTATGTATATTAATAATTACCTAAGTAAAAACTATCACATGGCATTGAAAGTCTTTGATTCAACTTAACTTAAACTCAAGGCACTTTTTAGTGCTGTGTAATTAAAAAAAAGTGGATGTGAAACTTGTTTCACACTTTACATACACGAAAAGATTGTGATTATTTTTATCTTATTTTGATAATGTCATCAAAGTGATTTTTGTTTAATACTGGTTTTGTATATACGATATAATCATTGGCTTTTCACAGGTGGTTTTGGACGATTCCAGTTTCTCTCGTTGGTTCTCCTTCTTATCTTGGAGATCCCAACTGCATTTTTGTCATTTTTGCCTATTTTTGCAGGTTTGAAATTGAATTTACGTATATCTTTTCCCTATATTCATTTTCAATCGAATAGAACTGATGAAGATAAAACATTTTTGCAAATAGAATAGACAAATATTGACAAGATTAATTAGTTATTCAAAAAAATGTGGAACAGGTGGGAATCCAAAGCATTGGACTTGCAACGATGAAGAAATCAACATTAAGGATATTTGCTCATGTAATGGCACATTGAGAACCAATGAAAGCTCCATCGTAGCCGAGGTGCGATGATACAATATAAATTGTTTTCTTATCTATACCATTTAATGATTTAAATAACAAATAAAACAATTCACAATCTATGTATATATTATATTTTGTCTTATTTACCCATTTTGTTCACAGTGGAACTTGATTTGTGACTCTGCGTGGGTCTCGGACTTTATCACCAGTTTACAAATGTTGGGGATGGTCATTGGGAATTTATATGCTGGGAAATTCAGTGACTGGTACACATAAATAACTGATGATA
Organism: Gisinianus flammeolus; assembly: GCA_034699125.1. NCBI lineage: Eukaryota > Metazoa > Arthropoda > Collembola > Symphypleona > Katiannidae > Gisinianus > Gisinianus flammeolus. The sequence goes on from JAIUND010003260.1 coordinate 5,927, forward strand.
AAACAAATTATTCAGAAAAAAGTCGTACACAACCCATTGATTGAATTTGTACCTACATATGTTGTTTTTGGGGGGGAAAAAGGTATGGACGGAAATCCACATTTTTAGCGGCTGTGCTGGTTATGACTTTAGGAACTTCCGTGTCAGCTTGTTCGCCGAATGTCTGGATCTACGCTTTTTCCAGGCTCATTTGGTACTTTTTACTTAATTATTAATATACATACCCAATTTTTCCAGTACATCTTCGAAATTCTCTGGTGCTCCGATTTCAGTTCCAGTCGGAGGACTTCTTTTTATTATTACCTTTTTCAGTCATTTTTTTTTTGTATTATAATTATTTCAATATTGACTTTGAAGTGGAGCTGGACTATCTGCATTTTTGGGCGTCACTTCCGTGTACTGCATGGAGTTTCAAACACCACGGTCAGTATTTCCCCATTAAAATTTCCATAATTCTCAATTATAGTATGTATGTAATATGTATAAAACAATTAAAAACTCTGTTTGTTATAAAGTTGGAGACATTTGTGTGGATGTGTTGGACCATGGGGGGAAGGGATAATGCTCCTGGCCCTTCTGGCCAACTACATTCATCCCTGGAGAACCCTCACTTGGGTCACCACCCTCCCATTCTCATTAATCTTCATCATTTATCCTTTAATTCCGGAAAGTCCTCGCTTTCTCCTCCGGAATCAGAGGATAGCCGAAGCGCATAAAGTTTTGAATCAAATTGCCAAACTGAATGGGACAGTCCCATTGGATCATGAGGCCGTTCAACGACTGGCAGAGACGGAATCTAGTATGACCGGAAGTGGAGGAGGAGGGAACAAAGCAAAAGATGGAGGAGGAGAAGATGGAGGAGTAGGAGGAGTTCAACAGCTTTCTTACCTTGATTTCTTTCGTAATGCAAATCTCCGGGTGACGACTCTTTATTTAATGATCCTCTGGGCATCCTGGTTGACTAGCAATTTCGGTATTTCGTACAACATTAAGAATTTCCCTGGTGATCCTTATTTCAATGTTGCTTTACTGGGAGCAACGGATGCCATTGGATATCCCGCATCTTTAGCCATTTGTAACAAGTAAGGAAATATATATAGATACTTACATAAAATATATTGAACAAAGTCTTACTTAATGTAATATCTTTTTTTTAATGCGGGATTTTTAGAATTGGAAGACGTCGCTCGACGGCTCTCTTTATGAGTATAGCAGCCGGATTTTTAGGGACTCTGGCCATATTCAATTTAGTTGCGGGCTATTCTCAATTCCCGACGGTCATCATCACACTCACAATCCTTGGGAAATTGGGGATATCTGGAGCTCGTGGTTGTGTGAGGACAATGACTGGAGAAAGTTTCCCCACGGCCATACGGACAATGGGCGTTTGCATCACATCGGTTATTATTATTATTATTATTATTATTAAACACTAGTCACCAATTTCCGTTTACCACTAGAAAACTATTGAACTCTTAACTCATTGACTTAACTCATTGAACTCTTAGGTTTTTGGGAATATCGTCTCCACTCTCGCTCCTCAACTCGCATTCCTCGGCTCTCGTGAGAACGCTTAAAATACCAAATATAATATAATATGATGTAGAGATTTCCTCATTAATTATTGATTTTAATTGTAAAATGGAACAGGTAATTACTACTAATTGATCATTATTAATTACTATTGTAATATTTATGACTTTTAGGTTGGCCGTCCATCCCATTTTTTGCATTTGCTGGGATCAGTTTAACTGGGGCTCTCGTCTCGTTCCTCATAAAGGAGACTCAAGGGATAGCTTTGGAAAATGAAGTGAGATCATCATCATCATCAGCAGATGATGTGAGCAATGAAATTGTTCGGAATCATCATCCAAAAGAAAAGGATATGGAACGTCAACTGGGGCACGAAACAGAAACAGAAACAGTTAGAAATAGATGAAAGAACGAGAATAAAAAACGTGATAAAATTAATATTATACATTGTATACCTGATGACACTCATGACACGCTTTAAAAAAAATGGACCAAACAAATGATAATTAATTTAATTATTTAACTGTACCAAGTTATGAAATGGAGTGAGCAGTATTAATAAAAATTAAGGAATAAAAAATAAAAACACAGCAGGTAAACAGTACAAACTTTATTCCTCCTCTTCTGTCCGTCCACTATGCTGCCATAAAAAACGTAGTATGTATATTATTTCTGTATACAAGGTTTTCATCTTCATTTGCAATCGTGAGCTGGAAGTTTATACTGGAATTTGCATAGACACAGTTCACACTTGTTGTTGAGTTGTATATGGAAGATGAATGAAGAAGAAGAGCTGATGAGCACAGCAGCAGCAACAGCAGAGAGGGATTTGTGAGTGGCACTTGATAGTTGATTAAACGATGACTTGTTAAGGCTATTTACAAATATTACTTGCGCTTTCACGCGTGCATACGCACTACAAACGACGAGAATGATGATGCTGAGGGTGGATTGGATTGGATTGGATGGCACACAGGGAAAAAAATGAGTCCAGCACGTGTAGACGTTGACATTTGAGGTTTGATTGTCTCCCCTAAATCCAGACTTGTAAATTGTTCATATTAGTTTTTCCATAGTACAAAACGAAAACGACCACACCAAAGGCGAAAGGCGATTTCGTCTTTCCTTCTTCCATCCTTTTGTCCTTGTGCCATTTATTTATCATCCGAGTAAATCATATGTAATTCCGCTATCATCATTAGCATTATTCTTAATACTATATTATAGGAATTACGAGTGAGCTGGGAAAAAACCACAATTAACAATTGAGGCCTCAAAGTGCGAGTGAAAGGGAAAGTGAGAGTGAAATCAAAGATCAAAGTGAAAAGGAAAGCTCGAATTGGAATTTTCAAATATTTTTCAAAAGACAAAATGAACTTTATATTTTATCCCTATGTAAAAAAATTATATTAGAATCATAATGCGAAAAGTAACGACGATCTGTTTACCATTTTCTTCTTTGGTATTCTTCTTCATCTTCATTCTTCTCGCACTATCAACATCCTCAGTTGGAGGTGAATTTCAAGATGCTTTCACTTTCACAGGGCCCAATCCGATTGTGTCCGTCACTCAAGGGAAAATCATGGGGAGAATTGAGTATACTCGACTAAATCGGAAATTCATGTCCTTCCTTGGTGTCCCTTATGCAAAGGCTCCATCCAAATTCCGTCCTCCTCAACCTCCAACAGAATGGGACGGAGTTCGCAATGGGACTTTCTATCGAGACGTTTGTCTTCAAACCAATACCAATAGCAATAGCAAGAAGACAAATGTGACGATTATTGGCAGTCACGATTGCTTGTTTGCCAACATTTATGTGAAAACGGTACTTCACATGCAAATTTATGCATGTTTATATGTAATTTCCGTTCGTTTAGGTTTAGGTACATTTGGTATTTATCGTACTTGATCTTGATATTGATTCCTCATGTTTTTTTATTTATTGTAGTTTGAAAACTCTCCTCAAAAATTGTTGCCTGTCCTCGTCATAATTGATGGAGAGAATTTCCAGACGTCCAAACCGCCCGGGTTTTATGGGCCTCAGAATTTCATGGATGAAGACATCATTATGGGTCAGAAAAGAACTTGATTGCTTACAAAAAAAAATGAATTGACAAATGAATTAATTAATTAATCATAATGCTAAATGAGTCACCCATTTTTTCCATCTTTTTTTCAGTGACATTTCAGTATAGACTCGGAATTTTCGGCTTCGTCACTCCCGGCAAGGGAAACAAAATCCTACCAAAAAATCTAGGCTTGAAAGATCAAGTGGCGGCATTAAAATGGATTCAAGCCAACATTCACGTTTTTGGAGGTACGAATAAATATACTAATTTAAAACTCATTAAAAAGCGTTTGACATCAAACCCGTTTTTTTTAATTAAAACAAATATAGGGGACAGAATGAGAGTGACTTTATTTGGACTGCAAGGATCCGGCAGCATCTCCGTCTCTCTTCATCTTCTTAGTCCAATGAGTTCGGGTAAATGATCCACACACACAAAAAAAGATTATTATTATTCTGGTTCATTGATTTTGATTTTGATTTGATTTTGATAGGAATCTTACCATATTTATGTTATTGTATGTATGTAATTGTAAATTGATTACAGGTCTTTTTGCCAATGCGATTTCACAAGGAGGATCAATTTTATGCCCAAATTCCTTAGTTCTTGAGCCGACTTCCTTTTCAAATGATCTCAGTCTGTTTCTTGATTGTCCCACCAATTCTTCTTTTTCTTCTTTCGCTTCCAAACTTGAAAATTGTCTCCTGGGGAAAAATGATTCGGACATTATTCGTTTCCAGAATGAGGCCACTGTAATTAATTCCCGTCTCCAATACATATTTCCATGCCTATAATTAAAGTATATATACGATATATTTTATACAATCCTTTTACGATAATTATAATTATAATTATAGGGTTGGGAAAAGGGGAAATTGGTGGCTCCACTCGGACCAACAGTCGAATGGATTGATGATGATGGGGAGCTGGAACAAAATTTATTTTTGACGGATTTCCCCGAGAATATTTTGAAGGAAGGGAATTTCCGGAAAGGAATTCCATGGATTATTGGCGTCAACTCCAAAATCGGACTCTCTTCAAATCTTTCATGTAAACAAACTGTTAAACTAAACAAAACTGACGTTGTGGGTCACATTTTTTAATGTCTTGATGTGTAACTAACGATAAATTGTTTTGTACGTGCACAGTTCTGAGACGAGAGCCGAAATATTTGGAGGCATTGAATGAGAATTGGCAGGAATTGTCCCCACTCATATTTGGCTATGGTCAAACTTCTGTGAACCCAAATTCCATTTCCCAACAGGTCAGACAATTTTACTTCACAAATGAAGCGATTGACCTCAAAAATTTGGCTCTACTCTATGATGCTTGCTCCGATCAACTGTATTTCCAGTGTATCAAACGGAGCGGTTTGCTCTATGGAAAACATGCTCCAGCCTTCCTCTACTATTTCACATATGAAAAAGTCAATTTCAACGTCAAATCTCCAGGTTTGAAATACATACATATACATAGTTTGAATGTTATACAAAAAAATAAATGTGCTCAATCACAGTCAGTACAAAATTTTAGTATAAAATTATCAGATAAAGATTCAGACTTTGGAGTGACGAGTGTGGAGCTCCAGTATTTTTTCAAATTGAATTCTTCATCCAGTCCATCAGAAATTCGTTCAATTCCACCATCAGAAATCATGCGACGATCGCCCTCATTCAAATTTTCTCGCGCACTTGTAGCCTTATGGACTTCCTTTGCCCGAACCGGGTAATAAAAAAATAAAAATAAACTCACAATCAGTAAAGTATACGTAAACGTAAGATATTAGAGGAATTTAATAATTTTAATAATTTTAATTGGTATATAGATTCCCTTTGGAAACGTTCCCTCGGCCCGAAAACTGGGCATCTCTCTCCAAATCGGAAGTGAATGGAGAGTCTCCATTGAAATGGTATCATTTGGACACGGAGAGTAAATCCATTAGTGAGCCATTCTTCCATCGAGTCAGCTTCTGGAATAAATTAAAAACCAATTCCAAATTGGAGAAGCTCATGAGTGACTACTCGAGCAAATTAAAACAGAGTCGGCGGAGTCGGAACACACATCGGAATTTCAGTTTTGGATTCAAATCTTCATCTTCATATTCACTTCAATTGTCTTCCATTCCAACCAAATTCAAATTCCTTTTCCTTATTCTTTTGTTTTGTCAGTACTCATTTTTCTACCTTTTTTATTACTATTAAAGTATTAAAATTTAGCTCAATCAACCATTTGAAAAAAAAAAAAAAACAACAGCAACAACAACAGCAAAAAAAATGAAGAGTTGTAAAAATTCCGAGAATTAATTTATTTCCATTTCCTCGTACTTAGACGATTATGCAACACTTTTTCTCTCTTTCTTTGCATTCGCATTTGCATTCGCATTTGCATTTGCATTGGCATTGGAATCGGCAATTTCAATTCATCAATTCAGCTTCTCCTTTCAAATTCATGTCTTTTGAACACAGGAAAAAAGGACCGGAAGGTAAATTATTGGCGAGTAAATTAACTTACCTACAAAAATCATCTCTCTGTTAATTGAACTTTTCTTGGTCTTCTTCTTCTTCGAGTTTGAGAAAAGTTACCTTTTGTGTACTGCTTACACTGCGTTTACTACTGTGTGCAGTCACCATGTATTTTCAATCAAGTTCTTTTCCACAGCTTCCATTCATGTTTTAATGGGATTCTATTCCATCATCCTTTTTTCCTGTGTGGCACAACACAATTCAAATTCAAATTCAACTCTTGCTAAATACTGTAAATATACAGATATAGATACACACGGACATATACGATATTATTTTGTCATCATTTCTTCCCTGTGTGAACATTCAAAATGTCTTGAATCTTTCTCTCATCCTTGATATTCGAATTCATAATTCATAATTCATGTTCAATGTCAATACTGATGACTGATGAGGCTGAGGTCGGAGTCGGAGTCGGAGTGTGTCCCAACATGTTCAAGAATCAAGACAAAAAAATGCATGCGTCCGTGTGTTTGTGTTTTTGTACAATATTTTTACAATGTTAAACTGTGTGGCCTACATAAAAATTCCCTTTGGATATATCTGGAGCAGTCGAGTTTGATATTTTGTAGTGAGCCAGAGAGAGAGAGAGAGAGAGAGAGGGAAAGAGAGAGAGAGAGAGAGAGAGAGAGAGAGAGAGAGAGAGAGAGAGAAAAGGGGGAATGAAAACAGAAACAACGAGCAAATTAACCATTTCCTCATCAGCATCCTGTCATCTTCACATTACCATTACCATTCACCATCATCCAGCTCGAGTCGTCCATGCACATATTGAAATATTTAAAATCCACAATGGCTAACAGACAGAAGCTAACAGTTCAGCATCATGAAAAGTCACATCTTTTTTTTTTGGTATATGCATAGATACAAAACGAGAATAAATGGGCACCCACGCTTTGTCTATCTGTATAATCATTTGTATTTACTAATGTAAACTCTCTCTCTCTCTCTCTCTGTATTTTGATGGTAAATTGTAAATTGTAAACAAAAGGAACATGGTTGTATAGTTGTAGTTGTAATAACAATAATAAATGTGTTGCACATAGGAAAATCGGATATATATCGTACTTATGGACCATATGTGAGAATGTGAGCTGGAGATGGTCAGAATGTCTGAACGAACGAACATGAACGAACTTACTACGCATAACCAGGATATTTTAATCTGTGCTATCGGATGTTTATTGTCTGTATAATATCTGTATACATATCTGTATTTGTGTGTACAGAGAAAGTATAGGGAAAATATGTAGGACAAACGTACGTTGTCGCGTATATGTATGTAAAATATAATATAATAGAGGGAAAAAACGTTAAGGTTTTGTGAAGAGAGAAGAGGCAGAAAGCAGATGAAGAGGGAGAGACTGACAATGAATGAGAGATGAGATGAGATGAGAGAAACAATGACAATATTGAAATTATAGTCTACTTTTTTTTATTTTGTTTATTTCTTTTGGACTTTTGGACTTTTGGCAAAAGGGAAAAGCAAAAGCAAAGGAAGAAAAAAAAAGTCAGTGAGTGGAAAGAATCTGAACCATTTTTATTCGCAGGCTGATCAAATTACACACACATTCAAAACTATCATCGGGAGATGAGTGTGTGACTGCCTATCTACCCATCTCTCTCTCTCTAATATCTCCCATGGTATTTAATTACAATTAGTTTAGGCGGTATAATCAGACGAAATTGATCTGTAGTATCAGTTCCAACTTCCAACAGTTGTTGTTGTGTCATTTGACATTTGTCCTCATCAATTAACATAAAATATCCACATCCAGAAACTCTTCAATCTCTATCGTTCTCATCTAAATACTAAATACTAAATATAACTAATAGTTATACATATACAAACGTCAAATTTGCGTCATCATTTGCAATTTACTTGAACGAGCCCAAGTCAAAGTCAAAGACAAAGCCATGAAAGCCAACGGAAACTAAAAACGACTCGATTTAAAATTAATATCATGGAAAATAATGGGAAATCCTTCTTAATTGAATTCCGTGACATTTCATTTTCGTTTTCGCCAATTAATTAATGGAGATTTTCATGGGATTTCTCATCCGGATTTTTCAAAATACAGATATTTTTTTTTATCAGTTCAGTGGAAAGTTGGAACGAAAGTCCACGGGAATAAGTGTTCTTTGCTTGTGGAATTTGGACGCCAAATAAGTAGAAAAACTTTTTATTGGCCTGTCGCGAGACTTTGACAATTTTCTATTGTATTTGGACTACGACGACGACGGAAATGGAGAAGTTGAGCTGGATTTGTGTCGTGTGCATGACTCTCATGAGTTTTTCCGTGCAAAGGATCTGGAGTGTGGAAATTGAGCCGATTGTGACGATCGAGCAAGGGAAATTACGAGGGAAAGTGTCCGAGTCGAGGACAGGAAGACATTACGTGGAATTCTTGGGAATCCCTTATGCTCAAGCCCGAACTTTCCAGATTGCGGAATCACCTCGAAAATGGGATGGTGTGAGGGATGCGACGAAATTCGGAGATAAATGCATTCAATATGATCGGAGGACTGGGAACGTCACCGGGAAATTAGATTGTTTGTTCCTCAATTTGTACACACCCGTTGTGAGTGGAGTCACAAATTATCTGTACACATATTTAAATGTGATTCCACATGGACACGAGAATTTAAGAATCTTATACAAATTATGACTTGTTTTTTGACGGGTTTTTTTCTTCTATTTTGTGGTATATATAGTATTCGAGTCCAAAGCAGACGAGAATTCCTTGCATGATTCATTTCCACGGTGGATCGTTCATGCAAGGAAGTGGAAATGATTATAATCCATCTTATTGGATGGACGATGACGTCATCATCATCACATTCAATTATCGACTAGGTAAACTATTGAAGAGGCGCGAGCCTAAATCAATAAAAGCACAACTAACTAACTAACTTATCGCCTAGGTGCCTTCGGATTCCTCACAACTCAGGACAAATTGTTACCACCCAATTTGGGGCTCAAAGATCAAGTGGCTTTGATGAAATGGGCCAAATCGAATATTCGAGTAACTCTTTTTCACATAAATACAATACCTGCTTTGAATGGAAATGTTTGTAGTCCATATTCCGACTAATTAATGTTCAATGTTTAATGTATGTATTTTTATGTTGTATGAATAATAAGTATAGTACTTTGGCGGCGATGAAACTAGAATTTCCATTTTTGGTAATTCCGCTGGGTAAGGAATTTTTGGAAATTGAATAGAATTATATCATATTCTCGTTCACTCAAACTATTCAATTTGGAATGTAATACAAAGGATTTTTTTTTAAAAAAAAAAAAACAATTAAACATTAGAGCCGCTGCTGTGAGTCTTCACATGATTTCTCCAATGAGCCGAGGTGAAACATTTCTCTATACTCATTTTCATATTTCATATGTGGAAAGTGTGGAATGGAGCGAGCTAATTGTTTTATATTTCCTCCCGTATTATTGTTTATTGTATACTTTTAGGTCTTTTTTCTTCTGCCATCAGCCAAAGTGGTAAAATCCTTTGTTTGTTTTCTTTATTGCAGTTCAAAATTGCACATGCTTTCATATCATTCATGTATTTTTGAAGGGGGAATTAATACAGATATAATGAAAATTGTATATATAGGGAATGCACTTTGTCCATGGGCAATCAAGAGGAATCCATCGGATGTTGCCATCAAACTAGCCAAAAGTTTGAATTGGAATTGCTCTGTAGCAAATTCCTATACAATTGCTGCCTGCCTCAAAAGTGCTCCACCGGAGCTCATCATTGCCAAACAACAAGAGCTCACTGTATAAACAAACACACTTAAATACACCACACAAAATTCACAATTCTGAAATTCAAATGTGGAAGAGTTCAGGTTCAAAACGCTGTTTTTGTGTGTGTGTTTTTTTGTATTATAGGGCTGGAATACGAACGCCGTTAGTCTGGTTCCATTTGCCCCAGTGATCGAGTCGATGCACAATTCAATTGACGAAGGCCTGATTTTCCTCCCGGATTCCCCCACTAAATTATTCCGTGAAGGGAAATTTGCAAAAATCCCCTTTTTGACGGGGGTAAACAGTGGAGATGGTCTCACGTACTCTGCTGCTGGTGATAAAACTAAAACACTTAAATGCTTCGTCAATTTTAATTATAATTCCATTTCATTAATTGGATTTATTGGATGTGATGTGGATAGCCATTTTGAATAGCACACAAATGATTCGGCATGTGGATGCGAATTGGCAACAACTTGCACCCCTTGCTTTTTCCTATAAAGAGACTGGTAAGGATTTTCCATTCCCAATTTTTTTGCATGATTTATAATTTATACAACTCCAAATCTGTGAACAGTTGATTTCCCCCCTTCTTTGCTTGTATTTATGTGTGTTCTGTGTTTTGTCTTATACATATATATATATATATATAGCACCAAATTTACGGATCGTTTCCCAGAAAATTCGGGATTTTTACTTTGGTTCTCCGGGTCGGATCACGGAAGAGAGTAAAGAAAATATGACGAATGCTTTATCGGATCGAAATTTCTTTCGATGCTCCAAAAATTTGGCGTTACTCTATGCAAAACAGAGTAAAGTATGGATTTACTATTTCACTTACCGATCCAATTCCTCCATTTTACAAAGCTATGGCATCGACAATAATCTGGGTGAGACATTCAATTGTAAATACCTACACTTTTTTTTCACTTAATAGTGTGCAGTAAAACTTGTCTATACCGGCCTGCTATGTACCGGTATTCGGGCTTTTACGGTTTTTTTTATCGGTCCCGGCAAA
>JAIUND010003261.1:0-16809 GCA_034699125.1 Gisinianus flammeolus
TCTTCGTCTTCTTCGTCTTCTTCGTCTTCTTCGTCTTCTTCGTCTTCTTCGTCTTCTTCGTCTTCTTCGTCTTCTTCCTCTTTTTCCCTCAAAGCTTAGTTCCCTTCATCCCTCGCGTTTGCTATTGAGTGAAAATGTGAGTTTTGAGCTCAACTTCAGCTTCAACTTTAACTCAAACGCCGAACTGAGTCCAGGCTGACTTTGACTCTCACTTGGTCGCTCTCTCTCTCTCCCTCTCTCTGTCCGTTTCTCTCTCTCTTTTTTCTGACAACGACAAAAGCAAAAGTAACTTCTAAGGCCTCCTTGTAAAATTATTTGAAAATAAAACTCAGACTTGAATTGATGTGGAGAAAGTTGGTTATGTGCACACACATACACAAGACTATGTACAGATATACTTTGTATTTCTACATTTCTCTCTCTCTCTCTCCCTCGTATTCGCATGTGTATTGTGTATGTACGAGAACGGGAAGGTTGAGTGTGTGTTGGGAAATAAACGACCGTGGAGACACCAAATTCTGGCTTGCTTGCTTTGCTGCTTTTGAAAGAGAAGGAGAAGGCAAGAAGGAAAAGAAGAAAGAGAAAATAGGGATATTTGGATTGATGCCAAAAAATTGGGCACATAACCTTACCCCTATCACTAAAGAGCTACAAGCGGACCAGGCTACATTACGTCCTCAAAATACATTGCACATTGTACACTGTACACTAATACGAATACGTCAAAGAAAAAAAACTTTTCCCTTTCATCCACACACACAAAACGAACACACAAATCCTGCACATTTCTATCTGTATTACTATATCCTGAATATGCAGGGGAAATGGGAAGAATTGGAAATGCCGAGAAGAGAAAGCATATGGAACCCTCAGAGGGAAAAAAAGAGAGAGAGAAAGAAAGAGGATGAGGGTCCACAATAAATAGAAACAAAATATACATGTAGAGAGAGAGAGAGAGAGGGAAACAAGTTGCTTTTAATACACGATTGCCCTCACTTTTGACATACATTAGGATATATCTGGGAGGCAGAACGAGAAGGAGAAGGAGAACGAGACTGACTAGGAGTACGAGTAGTTATCGTGGTAACCATTATCATTTCACATTTCACCCGAGTTGCTCCCAAAAATTCCTCTATACCCACTCTCTTTCTCTCTCACACACACATAGGCTTACAAATAGAGTATCTACAGGCTTCACTACACATTATGCATGGTACTACATATTATAAATACATGGAGGATGGAGGATGAAGGAGCTTTCAATGTTTTAGTCTCGTCCTCCTCCTGCCTGGTCTTTAGTGTTTAGCTATTGAGACTGGATTTTGGGTGGTTTTCAACTTGTCCTCGTGTGGAACAAACTTGTCCTCGTGTGGAACAAACTTGTTTCATATTGACGTAACACACTAGAATACAATTCACAATCCACAATCCCCATCTACATATATATATATATATATATATATAGTTGAACTCCTATGCATATCGTATGTACAATATCTGTATATGCAGTATGAACATGTATTTACTCTGTGGATTGATGCTGATGCAAATGTGTGTGGGGATTGTGGATAATTCTGAAACTCTTGTACAATCCCAAAGTCGAAAGTCGAAATTTGAACCAAAACCAAAAGTTCGAGACAGTTTTCCACCAAAATCCAGAATCTAGAATCCAGAATTCGTGAATGTATATGTGAGTGTTGTGTGGGCAAGTTTATGTGGATGTGGTGAGGGAGAGTTTGGACACAATAGGCTTCGTTTTGTTAGTTTGTCCTCTCCCTCTCTCTCTCTCTTCCTCTCATGTTGGCCTCTTTTACAGATACACAGGAGTTTGACTATGTGACTTTTGGATCACTATTCACAACTCAGAATCCTCACAACCATTGCCAACAAATAGAAATAGAAATATAAAGCGAGTGTGACTTGTCTCTGCTGCTGCTGCATTATAGTTTCTGTACATATCTGTACATACATGTATTATGTATTACTAACGATCCCCATTCCCTCCGTTTGAATTCTACATTCTAAATTCCACTAAGCTTACTATACGAATTGAATTCCTTCAGACTCAATGCTCAAACTCAATACTCAAAACTGAACATATAAAGATCAAACATATAGAGTCGGGATTTTGATATCCGATTCAGATTCAAATTCAAATTCAGATTCCGATGACAGAATTTTAGTTCTAGTTCTCCAATTCCCCGATTCTCAGAATCTCGGAAGAGGCTTCACCCAAATAAAAAGGAAGAAAAATCCCATGGAAGGCTGAACATACAAACATAATGTAAGTAGGAACTATCAAAGGGGAAAAGAGAGAGAGAGAGAGAGAGAGAGAGAGAGAGAGAGAGAACGAGAAACTCGACTCTTTCTCTGCCTCCTCCGAACCCGAATCCGAATGAGAGAATGAGAATGAACATTGCTTTGAGTTTCCAGTTGGCCCATTCAATTGAACATATCACTTGAACATATTAGAAACTTATGAAAAGTTTTTGAAACTAAAGGCAAAAGCAAAAGGAAAAGCTCAGAGAAGCAGCACAACTAAAACTTAAACTCAAAACTAACCCCATTGCCATTGCCATTTCTACCATATTGATATTGATATTGTCACTGGGATTTTGATTGTATGTAATTCCACTTTGTTCTAGGGAATCAAACGGAATTTTGTAAATTCGAAATTCAAAGGCTATATAAAGTTGAACTATTTCTCGACAACTCTTTAGTCTGAACAGCTCCCATTTCTTTTTTCTGAATGGAACACTCTAAAACAATCGCAAGTAAATACAAATCCTTTTGTTTTGATTTCCTTGGATTTCTAAGAGTCCCTAGAAATTTCCCATATATATATATATATTACATATGTATATGAATGAAATCAATTTTAATTACGATATAATTAATTCATTTTACACTAATAATAGTAACAATAATTCATGAGAAATATTGATGTTCCAGTTAAAACACGTGGAGTTGTTTGAACATATGGAACAAGAATGGACTGGATTTATGAAGAGATTCCAACTAAAAGTACCTACACATTGGAAACATTTGAAAAGAGCGATGAGTTTCATAGTTTCGTCTTTCTCGTCTATTTGGATCTTGATCGTCGTCTAGTCATCGTCATAATAACTATGTAGAAGTAGAAAAAGGAAAGAATGGATATGGATATGGATATCGATACTCACGGTGGAAAGGGAAAAGGAAAAAGTCGATACAAAAAGCTCCAGAGAATTTCTCATTTAAACAAAAGCCAATAAAGAAACTCGCATTAACTTGAGTTACACTCTCGTATTTGATATTATAGTCAAAGTAACTACATTTCCTCAACTATGTGTGTCCAAAGTGAAAGCGAAAGCGAGAGCGAAAGCGAGAGCGAGAGGACAAGAAAAGAAGAATAAGAAGACGAAGAAGAAGAAAAAAAGAAAAAAAAAAGGGGGGAAACATGGTTTAGGAAATCTATTGCGCCGCTTCAGAACGATTTAAACAAGACTCAAGACTCAAGAAAACGAGGGAAAACGATGAATCCAGTTGGGTTGTGATGGGAACATGGAGAATGGCGAATGGCGAATAGTGAATAGTGAATATATATGGGATACGCTCAGCCTAAGTATCCAAAAATCAAAGTTGAGACTGGAGAGAACAGTAAAAGCTGAGGCTGAAACTAAAACTCTGTAACTATACACACAGAAATGTAGTGTAGTATAGTGGGGAGAGAAAAAAGGAGTATGTACGAATATAATGTGTATAATAAATATGAGGATAACACATAGTCCTTGTCGTCAATGCTGTTGTTATGTTATGTTGTATCCTTATTTCCTATTCGCAGTCATATAGCCCGGTAGAAATAGAAACAGAGAGAGAGACAGAGAGAGAGAGAGAATGTGTGTGTGGCAGTCAAGTGAGTCAAAAAACGCATGCACCGTTGGGCGTGTAGAGTAGTCATTACTATAAACAACCACAACTGAGAGCTGCCAAGGGAGAAAACCACTTTCACCGGCATTCTCGTTATTTTACCTGTCAGAGCTCACGATGATTGCAATTCCAGCCCGCCAGAATTATGTATGTGCTCAAACCCAAAAAGGGTGTAGATTTTCCTTCTCTCTAAACGCTTTCTCTCTCTCTCTTTCTCTCTCTCTTTACTTTTCACTGTCTATGTCTACTGCCTATTGTGTTTTATACACATAGACATAGAATAGATATTATAGAACAATGCACACACACTCACACACAATTCGATAGTTTCCAGTCTAGAGTCTAGATTGTGGAACCCAGCTTACTTTTCTCTCCACTTTCTACTGTTCTTGTGTGTGTATATGTGAGTGTGTGTGTGTGTGTAGTCCTTGAGTAGTCACTAGTGAGTCGTCCGTGAGGAGAGTAGTTGTAGTCAGACACTGAGAACTTGATACATGAGCCCAACGTCAATTTCCTCTGTCTCTACTCCTTCCCTCTACTCGTACTCGTACACTTGTACTTCTTGTGCGTAGACAAATTTTGACGTTACATAATGAGCAGGTTTATTTAGACATGGAGAGAGAGAGAGAGATGGAGGAGAGACTCGACGTCGTTCTCTCTAGACTTTTCTCCTCATTCCCTTCCGCCTCCCATCATAAATAAACGTAGCATTTTTGGTTTGCTCAATTATTCATGTCTGTATATACGGAGCACATGAGGGAATCATCAGGAGTCGAGTCCTCACTGTTCTTTTTGTACGATATGAATAAACACACCTATGCTCAATTTGCACCACTCTCTCTCTCTCTCTCTCGATTATATCTGTAGTCTGTATATCTGTAGAACCAGACGAACCAGGTGCTTTCCCCGTGGTTCTTCTGAAATTCATACTGTTGTATAGTTGTGTAGTTGTAGCTCTAGTACCGATATTCATTCGAAAATTAGTCTTTTGTACACACACTCTGACTCTGACTCGGACTCGTCTCTCCACGCCACGCCACCACGCAAACAGTAAATAACAACTTGGTCCTTGGAGGAAAGTACACTAGACACTCAGACATCAATAAAAATGTTTACAACTTTCACTTGAAATTATAAACCCACATTACACTCCATCAAAACTGAAACTGAAGGGGGGAAGAAAATGAGAGAGAGAGAGAGAGGGAGAGAAAGTTGTAGCTGTAATTGTAATTGTAGGAGGTGTAGCATAAATCTCTCATCTTCTCCATCTACAAAATATACAAAATCCGAAATCCTCCCCCCCCCCCAAAAAAAAAACTTTGTACACACTTGAATATGTATAAAGTTGATGAATATTTATTATACACAAGACCCAAAAACTACTCGGAGTATAATAGTCCAAGTTGGAACTCTGGTAAAGTAGTCAAGTAATTATCTCATTATGGAAATTGACTTGGAAGTCGTATACAAAACATAAAATAATTACATTCAGACTCGAGAGTGATCAGTATTAATTTTAATTACTCTCTGTTGTTATTATCCCTCATGATTTCTTCTTCTTATTCTTCTTGTTCTTCGTCTCAGGGAAAATGTTGTAGGAAAAGAAGTCAA
The DNA here is from genome assembly GCA_034699125.1 of Gisinianus flammeolus. NCBI lineage: Eukaryota > Metazoa > Arthropoda > Collembola > Symphypleona > Katiannidae > Gisinianus > Gisinianus flammeolus. The sequence continues at coordinate 5,521 of JAIUND010003261.1, forward strand.
AAAAAAAAAATGGGAGAATGAAAACAAAACAAATTTCAAATTTCCCTGTGGTTTTACTTGGAGATTGATGATGATGAAGATGATGATGCACCCATTAAAAAAGTTTGGAGTATTGTAGGAAGAAACAAAAGATTGTTATGTATGTGTATTTTTTAATGGGAGAGTTTAAATTTGGTAGTTGGAATTTCGGAATTTGGAAATTGAGTAGTAAATTTATTAATATTAATATGATGCAGAATGCCAAATAGACAATTTTGGATTTTCAAGTTTGGTAATTGAATTGGAAAATGTCAATATTGAAGTTTGTCGTCGAGTGTTCGTCAATGGGCAATGTGTGAGAGAAATAAAGAGAGAGAGAGAGAGCGAGAGAGAGCGAGAGAGCCTGTGGAGACTTTGGTAGACATGACATTTTTATTTAGTGGTATACTCTATGGAGATGAGGAAGAGAGAGAGAGACAGAGTTTCCAAATAAAAAGTACATACGGTGAAGGGAGAAAACATGACAAGAGAGCTGACAAAAATTGAACAAAGAGAGACAAGGAGGATAAAGTTAAACTTTATTGAAAATAAAAAGTTAACAGTTTCACAGTAAGAGAGAGAGAGAAACTGATGAATGAATGAATAAAGTTTGGTGTGTATCAAGTGTATGGTGTGTATGAAGAAGGAGGACGAAGGAAGGAGACGGAAAAAAGGAGGGAGGGGGAAAAGGACAAGAAGAAGAAGAAGAAGAAGAGGGACAAGAAAAAAAAGCTTATCATAAAGGTGCAATGGGAAGACACTTTGAGTGACACTAAGACTGAAAAATCATAAAAATTGGCATTTTCCCTTCCTGGAGTGAAGATGATAAGAGAGAAAAAGAGACTTTGAAAAATTGGATAAGTTAAAACTTGGATGTTGGATGTTTGGAGATGGCCAAGTTATATCGTACGTTTTTAGTTCTCAAGTAGTCCAAGAAGTAGCGTCACTTTGAGCTTCTGTTTCAGTTCCAGTCATAGCCATAGCAGTAGCAGTAGAAAAAAAACTTGTACATGGACCTTCGATGTCTGTCTCTGTCTTCTTCTTCTTAGTCTACTTCACTCTTTTATTTTCCCTCTGACTGTGACTGGAGACTGAAGACTCTTATTTTAGACAGACAAAATGAAGGGGAAATGTGGGGAATCGGTAAAACCCCGTTCTATATTCTTTCAGCTTTAGTTTCACTTTCCCTCTCACTTTCAGTCTCAATTTCAGTTTTACATGGACTTCCACTGTCTCATCGTCATCTTCAGCCTCACTTTTCTTTCCTCATTTTGACTTTCCCTCAGCCCAAACTCCTCTTCACCATGATAATACTACAGATAGAAAAAGCTGAAGGAAACGAAAAAAATTGACACGTTTCTCAATCCCATAGTTTGACTAAGTCAAAAAAAACGGAGGAAAAGAGCAACTTATTACCCAGAAAGAAAAGATTAAAGTTCACAAGGTTCATGCTCCAAACTCTCGTCGCACTACTTTCTCTCTCGCTCTCTCGCTATTCCCTGGAATTATCACCCTAAAAATTCAGAGTCAACTTGAACTTCAGTGGCAGAATTTGGGGGGATTTAAATTTAGAATTTAGGGTGGTCCTTGTCATTCTCTCGAGCAAACTACTTTCCCTTGAACTTTCTCCTTGTACATTTCATTCCCCTTGCTACTTTCCCCAGCTTTTGCATGTACTCAGATTATATTAGACTCTTCATTCACCCTCTTATACTCATTTCATTTTGTTTTTCTGTCTGTGGGCCTTTGCTCACCACACCAAAAAAGACAGAGTATCTCAGATCCATAATGTTCAAGAGTTGAGAAGCTCAAGTAGATATGATGTTGTCGGTTGTCGTTGTAGAGTTTCTCATGTAGAAAGTAGAGAACGAGAGAGAGAGAGAGAGAGAGAGAGAGAGAGAAAAGTAGAGAGAAAAAGAGGAGGAGAAGGGAAGCGAAACCATTCTAAAAAACTAAACGGGCCATAGATGGAGAAACCAATGAGGAAGAAAGAAAATATCGACCAAAAAGTTTGCCTTCATCTCATCCATCCATTCAAGCATGATCCTCAAGAGTGTCTCGAATCCCATCTTACCATCTCTCTCTCTCTTTTGCTCCATACTTTTACCTCATCTTCTTTACAACCTCTCCTTCACCCTTTTCATCCACCTACACACAGCACACAGTGTGCACACGTTGTGTATGAGCATAGCGGAAAAAAGAGGACAGTAGAGATGGAGATATAAAAAAAGGGTAGATTTTCTCGTGTGTCTATATGGGTGGGTGTGTGAGTTGAGTGAGTGTGTGTGTGTGTGTGTTGAGTGAGTAGGTAGTGAGAAATAGTTTGCCCATGGGCTGGATGGTGCTGGTGGTTTGGTTTCCACTTGCCAACCATTGCACATCCACTTCGGAGGAGCATCGACCCAAGCCGAAGGTGACTTTTTCTGATGAGATGAGATGAACTAAGCCCAAACGTGCAGATGAAACGAATAATGGAGAGAGCTATCCATCCAGCCGAAAGACAGGAAACACAGGGCAAGACGACAGCCAGCAACGTCCCAACCTTTGCAAACGAATTGACTCAAGGAGATATAGAGAGAAAGAGGAAGAAGCGAGAGAGAGAGAAAGAGGAGAGGAAGATTTTCTTTTCCATTGCCATTGCCATTGCTTTTTCTTTGTCTTTTTTCTCTTCTCTTCCTTTCGTATTCGTCTTGGTTTGGATTTGGATCTTTTTTCGTCTTTGTCTTCGTCTTCTTCTTCTCCTTCGATCTCTCCCACACTAGAAAAATATATTTCATGTCTGTACACATTCTCTTTCTCTCTCTTTCTCCATCTCGTTCAACTACTTTACTCTTGACTTTTTCTTTTTCTTCATCGCCATTGCCATGGTGAACCCACAATTCTCTTGAATTGAAAACAAACCCAGAATTCACTCAGTCAAATGCACACACATATTCTCTCACCATTTCCACTAAATTGCCTTTATCCCATAGTTAACCTTAAAGAGATCCCAGAGACTCTACAATCTACAATTCTCTCTCAAGTCCCGCGTCGAGTCTCCCTGTCTACTCCAAACCTATGGATTTCTCTTGTCCTTCTCTCACTCTTTACTCTGCCCGTCTTATGTGTGTGTGTGTACTCTCTCCTTCGAATTTCATCTCCCATGAAATTCCCCCATATCCCCAACAAACAAACACAGTAAATATATACCAATGTACAGATAAATGTACGGTTGCCGACTGACGACTGCCGACTGCCGACCATATGCACAAGAACAAGGAATTCTGTCGTATATATAGCATTTTTTCTTGCTATTACAGATACTTCCATCACCGATTGCCCATTGCCTTTTGCCATTTCAAAAACTCTACAACTTTCATGGCATTCTCGCCATGTAATGTGTTAGAATGAAGATCAAGAGGACCGAGAGAAAGAGGAGAAAGTCTTGAAAAAATTAATGGTTTTGTCTCTCTTATTTTCTTTGTCTCTGTCTTTCTTACATTTAGACTGAGAGTCCAAGGAGGAAAGGAAACGAAGAAAAGAAGAAAGAAAGAGAAAGAGAGTGGAAAAGTTGTGAGAGCCCTGAAGCGAACAAGGGAAAGATGACATCAACATGGGGGGATTCTCGATTCGTTGAATCGTACAAATGCGAACGTTTTCTTTTTACCTTTTTATTACATTACCTCTTGCTTTTACTCTTGCTCCTCATGTTCAACTGGACGAATGGAATGTTTTCTCAGGAATTAGCAGAGCAAACCTTTCCCCCAATATGTATTATCCACACATGTATTTCCAGTCCTCTTCTTCTTCTCCCATTCTCTACAAAGTACGAAGGATCACGTCTATCTATCTCCATCTCTCTCTTCCTCTCAGTCTCTCTCTCTCTCTCTGGTTCTACCTTCATCCAATGATTTCCTTTCTCTTGAGCTACTTAAAAGCAACATATTTTTCTATGTGTGTAAGTCACTATGTGAAAAGGAGATTGAGTTTATTTGAAAGGGAAAGGAAAAACATTTTCTTTTTCCATTCCTTGTGATTCCTCAAGACTCAAGACTCAAGATATATCCACACACATACACACACACAGACAAACTCTGAACGACTCAAAGTAAACGAGGACAAGAATCTTACATACGGTATCAGGCATAGTCAGCATCCGCACATACAGTACAGTTCATACAGTAAATATAAAAGGAAAATCAAGCTACAGCTAGACAGCTATGGACATATCCCAAATAATGCCTACATACGATATACCGATATATCACTACAACCAACCGAATATAAAAGGAAAAGGAAAAGAAAAAGCCTTGGTAAAGAGAAGCAGAAATAGAGAGAGAGAGAGAGAGAGAGAGAGAGAGAAAGGAAAGCAGCAGGATAGGGAAAAGGCGGAGATTGGGGAATTACGTGAAAATGATGGAAAGGACGGAGTCAGAAATTAAATGGAGGTAGAGAAGAGGAGAGAAGAGAGAAGAAGTACAGGAGAAAACCTAGCCGGAGCTTTTCGAGATGTTAGATGTTGGATGCTGCTGCTGCTCCTGCTGGATGAAATTTAGGGTGGCCTGTTCGCTGTTCTCATTCTCCTTCTCATTCTCCTTCTCCTTGCAAACACACACACATTATATATATACAAAGGGAAAGGATCGATATTGGCACACGTTCGAGGACAAGGGATGCTGGATCTCTCTCTCTCTCTCTCCTTCTCTTTAACTTGTTCTTGCTCGTGCTCTGGCTATGCTTAAGTACACATAGTGAATATGGTCGATGACTGGTATAGTACACAACACACATATACACATACTACTGGGAAACTTGTGTGTAGAGTTCGGAGAAGGGAGATGGAGAATGTGAATGCTGGTCGTCTGGCAACTCTTGGAAAGTATACTTTTCGTATTCCTCACTGGAATAGTGAGGAATAGGAAAGATATCCATGTTCTCTCTCTCTTTCTCTCTCTCTCTTTTTGGTATAAAATTTATCCTGTGTAGCAGCCGACTCTCTTTCTCTCTCTTTCTGTGGTTCTGGGAGAAGGAACGTCAATGTTAACCAACCAGAGCTATAGCTATGTCAGCATTGCTACCATTATCCAGCATCTCCAAAAAAGAGGATGAGGATGGATTCACAATATAATTCTCTATAGATATAGATTTTTGCATCCGTGCTACTCACTTTTCTCTCTCTCTCTCTCTCGCTCTCTCTCTCTAGAAAATCTCTGGTGCCTGCCTCACCCCTAATTTCCACCCCAGTTACCCACGTTCATATAACTCTACATTCTACATGCACATTGTAGGCAATATAAGGACTGGGAATTTTTTGGATACAGGCAAAGTACATATTAAGTAGTACAAATACAAAGTATACAGAGTTGCTGTGTGTGTGAGTGTGAGTGTGTGTGTGTGTGTGTGTGTGTGGAAATAGGAAATACTGATGGCATATATAGGAAAGAAAACCAAACGAGAACATCTATGCATTTTCATCCAAGATTTTCCTTCAAATCAATTCTTTAGTATTTCTCTCCTTCTCCTTCTCGTTCCTTGTTCGTTCGTTCGTTCGTTCGTTCCTATGGAACCGAAGGAGTGAAGCTGGGAGAATTGGGAGTCGTCTGCTAGCTACTGCTATTCCTTTCCCATTTCTGTACAAACATATATGAATATGACACAAAAGCTATGCTTTTTCCTGATGCTTATGCTCTGACGAAGCTCTTCTCCTCCTCTGTCTCATTTAATACATTCACATTCATAATATTCACTTGCATGCTCGAGTAGTCTGGATTCTAAATTCTAAATTCCCAATTCAGAACCAGAGAGAGAGAGAGAGAAGAGCAAACTTAACCATGGAAATCTCACTACAATGCACACATAATGAAATATGTCATATTATTAGTTTTCCTGGGCATTAGCATGAGGGACTGAGAGAGAGAAAGAGAAAGAGAGAGAGAGAAACGGTGTGTTCGTTCTTCATGTTTTATATTTCATAACTGTATGATGTTTTACATGTACGATATATAGTAGAAGTCATAGAAAATACTTTATAAACTTTATATATAATTTAAATATTTTAACGGGGAAAAGGATAAAGGAAAAAAATTTGTCTTCATGGAAAATTCACGTGAGCTTTCGCTTTCTCTTTCTCTCCATGTCTTTTCTTCTCTTCTGGCTCTAATTCGGATTCACATTGCCATTCCGGCTACGACGACTTTACATCCTGAGGATTAATATGCAAATATGCAAAGGAGGATAAGTTTTTTCCTCTCCTCCTTTCTCTCTCTCTCTCTCTCTCGTCTGCTCTCATTCATTTAAATAGAACCGAGTCAATTTTTTGTCACTTTTTAATACTGTGTGTCTGCCTTCTTCTCGTTTGTTCCTTTTCTCTGGAGCTTATTTTATTTGGAGAAATGGAAATGGAGAAGGAACTCTTTTGCTTGCTGGAATATACATGAAAATTTTAAGCTAATTTTCGGATGCTGTATAATATTTTTATGGAGAATGAAAAATGATGATTTACGTCCTTCTTTTGTCTCGTGTCTCTCTCTTCTCTCTCTCTCGTCTGTCGTCCATGGATGAGATTAAGACCAAGATTATTTTATTTTATCCAGCTTGATTATACAAATTTTACGACAGTTTTTTCTTTATTCCTTCCTTAATAATTTGTCTTCAGTAAAACTTTTAAAAAAAGAAATTAAACTCCAGATTTACATGATAATATTTTTGGTACTCACAGTTTTTCATTGTTATCCTCTCAACAAAAAAAACCAAGTCTGCGGAATCTGTGGTCTTTTGACTTGTAAATTTAACAATTACATTACATAATCACCATCAAATTTCCTAATAATATGATTTATGTTTCCCTTCCTTTCGTCTCCAATGTTGTATCATTTTTATTCAGGCATGTAAAAAAAACCAAAGGAAAACAAAAGGCTCAGCTGAATTAAATCCACAAAAATATGTACAAATGTAAAAATTCAAAGGACTTTGTGTCTTTACACATGAAGTCTCAATTTGGTCTTTTACATATGGGAATGTTTCCGTATAAATATGTATATATTCAGAACAGTCTGAACAGTTTGAGAGAGAGTATACAATTGAGGGAAATGTGTGTACTCTTGATTACCCTCATTTCACTGAATAATATGGAATACCCCGAACTCAGCGAAAAAAAATCCCCCTGCTATGTGTTTTTAAAGAGAGAAAAAAGAAGGAAATGTGAGCAAGTAGTTTTGTTTTTTTTTTGGTTAGAGTCGAAAGCGAAACGAAGGCCGGTTTGTCCTCATGGTGCATTATTTGATTGCGATTGCATATGTGAGAGTTGAGAGTACATACACTACATACTGATTGTCAGATTAATTGGAGTGAGCAAAAACTATATATAGAAGCTGAAGTAAAGTGTGTGTGTGTGTTTGTATGGAGAGGAGAGAGAGAGAGAAGGGAGGTTGTTGGTCGTACTTCTTGATGTATTATGGTAATGAAGAGAGGTTTGTCAGGAGATGGTGGAGGAGAAGGATGGAGAGAAGAGAGTAACTAGTACAATACAATCCATTGCATTGCATTGCATGACATTACTTCACTTTACTTTACGGGGAAGGGAAGTCTACACATTACACACACATAGGATTTATAGAATAGAGGAGGAAACTCTGTCTCTCTCTTTCTCTCCCTCTCTCTCTCAAAATTCACGACCATTTAAATGTCTGTTTTATAATGTGTAGTGGAGTAACAACAGATATCAGTAGGATGTAGAAGAGAGAGAGACACAGAGGGTAGAAAGTAGAAAAGGGAAATCGTACTGCGTGTAGATTTTAATTAGAAAGCGACAATCATTTGGGAACTAAGCAATAGTTGATGGTGCATTAAATTTCTGGTATACAGTCCGTCCACCCTCTTTACTCTTTACTGTCAAGAAAGGACTTTGAATGGGCTCAAGTAGGAGTTTTCCCGTTCTGATTTGGATCCGGATTTTGGATTTGGAATATCCATATGCGATAGGTACATATTTACATAAATACATACGATATGTATGTATACCACGACATACATACATATGTATCGTATATCTGTATTTGTGTGTATTTACAGTAAGTACATACATTTGAACTGGGGTCTTTTGTCTCATCACTATATATGACTAGATATGTATACGAACACAGTGTAAAATACCATACCACGTTAAGTAAAGTAAAGTAAAGTAAAGTACCAGTGTATTCTATCTTATATTTGTATAATATGTACGATATGTATGTATATGTATATGGAATGCTTTCATCTTTTTTCTCCCTTCGTACTCTCTACAACTCTACACTGTATTCCAATATTTCGAATTACACAGGGGGTTAACGCACACAGACCAGAGATACAACTACAACTACAACGCCAACACACACAGGGACTCCTCGCTGTATTTACATTTTAAATTTCTTTTCACAATCAAAGGGGAAAGGGCCAAAGAAGAGAAGGAAGAGAGAAATAGAAAGAGAGAGAGAGAGATAAAATGGAAAATGGACCCATCGTCAGTAGCAGAAGCATTAGCGGAAATTTATACGATGCAAATTTAAATGTGTGTGTGTGTGTGTGAGCAAGAAAGCAAAAAATGAAAGTTTCCTCACACGACTTACTATCAAACAAAAGAGAAGAAAATTTTATTTACCTTTTCATCTCTTTCTCTCTCGCTGTCATCAAATCCTGTACAAGAAGACTGAATTACTTTAAATTCATTTAATTATTCTCTCTTTCCCTTTGTCTGTGTGCTCTCAAGATAATGTTCCATTGAGTTCACATTTTAAGACCCTCTTTCGATGTGTACATCTGTACATGGGTTTGCATCATTTCTGAAGACTTTATTTGCTCAGTTTAGTGTAAATTGTAAATGTAAATTATTGAGAATTATATGCCTTATGAATTCGAATTCTGTATGTACGAGTTTAAATTTCAAAATTTAGGTATACATAATTAAGTACGAATTTCTACACTTTCATTGAGTTGTTTCGAAATCCCTTGGATTTCCTGCATGTATTTCAACATGTACGATACAGTATTTTGTTGGTTGTCATTTTAATTCGGGGATTTGGGGGGAAGCTCTATACAGTCTAAAATAACTCATGGCCCCTCTCCCATCCTCATCTTCATAGTGCATGCGGCTAGAGAAATAATAATTATTGTCCAAGGAATAAATTATACGCATATACGATAGCCTGGAGGTGAGTTCATTTCATTTACTCAAAATTCAATTCTCCGTCTCCGCAAATTGTCTCGCTCCACTTTGTACAATTTTTGGTCTGTGATCTCATTTCTGATTTCACAATGCTGCCTGTCCACAAATTTCTCTCTCTCCCATGTACAGATATTTGTCATCAGAGCAACTCAAAATAACAGCATACTACTTACACACTATTGTTTATATTATCTTGTCACCATCCACATTCTCAATTTGGAATTTAAATGGAAAACATTTGCATACATGAAAAAGTCCAATGTGGATTTTTTGCATTATGTACATGGAAAATACGTGCGAATTTTTCACATTCGCACTATTGATGTATTTTTCGTGTGCTTAGAATTTTGAGTTTCTCATTTGAAAATTAATTTTCGATTTCAAATCATTTTTGCAAGGACTGATTTTATTAGGAAACGGACTACTACTTTCTATTTTCTATTTTCTATATTTTCCCTTGTTCTTGGTTCTCGTACTGAATCATAAAATTAAGATCCGTCCGTTTTGCAATTTGAAATCCAACTCATCAAGGATTTAAATTAAAATTCCATGATTGAAATGAATATAAAGTTGTGCCCTCATTTCATTCCCTTCCATTCGAATTTAGATTCCCATCCACTAGTTCAATTCTCAATTAATTCTCCGAAATTTTGTGTATTTGTAGTACATAATTTAATTAACATTCCTCTCATTTGAGTCCCTCCACTGCACTTTGAATACTCCCATTTTGATATTTTCCCCCAATTTCCTATTTTCTGTCTGTACTGTATTTTACATTGAATTCATCTGCCTTTGAATTATGTATGAGTTCTCTCTCTCTCTGTTCTACAAATACATGTTGTCTCAATTGAATATGGAATTGGAATTTCATCAATGTAGAAAAAATCTACAATGGTACAATCTACATTCTACAAATATCCAGATCACCCTGCGGTTCGTCTTGCCATGCCTTAATAATGAATTTGTATTCGTAGAATTTGAATTTATAATATTTAAATGAAATCCGACTTTGTTTTTATGCAGGGTTTTATTTAGTATGGATTTTAAATGCGGAGGAAATGTTGGGGAAATCCATAGAGATTTCCTCATCCAGAGAATCCAGAGAGTGACAGAGAAGAAGAAGAAGAAGTGGAATGAAATCAAGTAGACTGACAAGTTTAGTATTCCAGTTGTATCCTTCTCTTTATGACTCTCCCATCTCAATAGGAATACGACCAATATGTCTCTAACTCTCTGTCTGTGTGTGTGTGTGTGTGTTTGTGTGTGTGCAATTGCACAATGGCATTGCACTTGATATTGATGTTGATGCCCTTTTTGGATTTTCTCATTTCAGTTGACTTTCTTCCGTTCTTTTTTCCTTGTGTTTTGTGTTGTGTACTCATGTGACGCAAAAAAATATCGGTGGTACCTACAAGTACGTATGTACAAGGAGTCACAAGTGAGTGGCCATAAAACGGTACGGCTATATGACTATTACACAGACAATAATAACAGACAGAAAAACGATTCTCTTTGGCTTTGGCATCTCACTGTCTCTCTCTCTTTGTACCATACGGGAAAATGGGACGTGAGATGAGATTCCCTTTCGTTTTTCGGCTCATCATCAGAGTAAAATGGAGATTGTATGTATGCAAACATGAGTAGACACAGACGCACGGGTTTTATTTCATTTTCATCTCATTCAAGGTTTTGAAAACTTGGAATCCCGAATCTCGAATCTCAACATCGACATCGACATGATGAAATAAAAAATTTCAACCCCAACCCCTTTTCGCTCTCGCTCGCTCTCTCTCTCTCTCTCTCTCTCTCTCTCTCTCTCTCTCTCTTTTGTCATCACCAGTGAAAACAACCACTTGAAACGTACGCTCCGGGTTTTTACGTGTCTATACCCACACAGATTACATTACACTTAGAGCCCGAGAGTACAAGTGTGTATTTACGAGGACTATGTCAGACGTGGTTTTTTTTTGTAAAATATGAGATGAGGTGGGTTTTGTAGAGAAAAATGACGCAAATTCGGTGGCATATATATCTCTTGCCATTGCAATTTATTTTGCGAGTTTTTGGCAAAATTAAAATGGCACATTTCC
>JAIUND010003262.1:0-16807 GCA_034699125.1 Gisinianus flammeolus
GACAAAACATGAAAGGATCAAAAACAAAAATAAACACCATGGTGATTTATGAAATCCCCAAAAACAATCTCGGATTGACCGAGTATCGTTACCGATCCTTTCCATAAGAAAGCCGCACCACTAGCCATTGCGCCGCGGTGTACCTATTGGATATCAGGATGGAGAGAATGACTACCTATTCCGATGAACATGTTTTCATTTCCTCCATCACCAAACAACATGAGCGGTGAAGTGTCTTTTCATGCACTTCACTGCCTGTCCAGGTAATGTAAGCTCTCACTATAAATAAGAGAGGCTGGCATTACCGGATACTATACAAATACCTTGATATAACTCAAAACTATGCATTTATATAACAATATGGGTTTTCTTTTCATTAATGCGCTCATTGTTGTCAAAAAATGTATTTACAATTCTAAATATTCTAAATTCTTAATACTTGAAGAAGAAAATTATAAAATGATGTGTTAGGCAAAACAAAGCCCAGATATACTTTGTCAAACTTTTTTGAGTCTACTTTTGTGCGAGAGTAAAACATCTTGCAACTACAGAACAACTACTAAACTTTTTTTTTTTGACCAAAATGCAAGCGCGGATGATTTTTCCTTACTTTCTTCAAATGCACAAGAGACAAACCTGTTTATGTTCTTGTATTTGTTTTGTTATAGTTAGAAAATGGAAATTCGTTTACTAATAATAATAAAAAGAGATGGGGAAAGCAGAGGAGAGAAAACTCTCAACTAAGCTCTTGAGCCTTAAATTAAGTGTAAACGTTTACTTTCCTGCGTAATTCGTAATCACAAGTAATCACAAATTGCCACAGTTTCAACTGGTGTATATATAGAAAATACAGATCAGAATCAATTTGGGCTCCGTCATTTATGTATATATAATATATACATGTATGCAGACCCTATAAAAGGATATTTTATACCCATATCTTTTACATTTCCCTTTGACAGACTACACGACTTGAAGCTCAAGTCAAGCTCGGAGAGTTTTAAGTATTAATTAATAGACGCTTATTTTCCTAATTTGATGGGATTATTAGGTTGTACGTATTTCTTTAGAAAAGTCCAAACCACTGCACACACACACACACACACACACATAAGGAATTGCTTTATAATTCTTTGGGGCGTAATCAGGAAACGTAAGTATACAACATCAACTTTATTTACGCTATCCGAAATGAGAATGGCATTGACAAAATAAACGGTTCAATTAAACCATGGGAAATCATTCAATCCATTCAATTTTTGAGAGGAGACTCGAGAGAATCCAAGTTATCCTCTGTTGTGTTTCTGCATACAACGCACTTGAATTTCGAATTTTTCATGTAAGTAGTTTCTTGTATTGTTTTTATTTTTTTAAATTGGTGAAAAAATATTTTAAAATTGATTTACGGCCGAGTTCCAACTTCCAAGCTCCAGATGAGTATGGGCACTGAAAATTCGAAAATTGGGACGGATAATGCGCCTCAAAGATGAAATCCAAGTTCCAAAAAACGTGACAAAAGCCGAGGAGAAAATGGGGGGAGGAAAACTGGATGGCCGCCCAAAAAAAGAAAGAAAAACCTCTAAACTTTATACTTAGTATCAACAACAGACAGATACATACTTACACTTACTCTGAGAATGAAAAGTGAAAAGGAAGGATAATAATAAGACTGATAGTAATAAACCATAAAATAAATTTCTAATATATTCTATACAATTTAAATCTAAATCTGAGCCAAGAAATTTTCAATGAAGGATGTCATTACACGTGAAATCCCACATTTTTTCCTCGGGATAAATCGATGATTGATCGACATGGAGAAGTCTCAACACAATATTGGCTTGAAAGCCAAACTCTGTGTATATTGTAATGGATTAAAATGTAATATTCTACAAGTCATCCAGAATCCATTAAACAGTATATATCTTATATAACCTTTGAATTTTGGAATTTCAATATTAAATGCTCACGCAAGTACTACGGAGCGATATCAAATTCAAAACTTATACATTTTTTATTTTTAACAGCCCTACCAAAGGCTACAAGTCGATATATTTACTGCGAACAAAAATAATTGGCAATTTATTAAGGTTTTCAGGGGGTTTTTAAATATTTCAGCGTCGTTAACTTTTACGAGCATCAGCATTGTATTATACTCAGCATTATTTAGTCGGTAGGTACTTGGAGATTTATTTTTGTGTACTGATTCGTGAAGTTTGAAAAAAACTACACTAAACTACACGTGTGTCAACTTTACACTTTACCATAATGGTGAAAAGGAATTTAGATAGATCCTTCTATGTACACAGCAAATTACAAGTAAAACATAGCAAATACTCACAAATGTCTCAAAGATTACTAAACAAAATTCAAATGTCCTAAAATGCAATTGGGATTTCGACATCATAAAATTCATAAAACATATCGGGTCTCACCGTCAAGTGGAAATACGAAAATTGGGAGAAAGAAATCAAATGTAAAATTTGACAATGAAAAAATGTCAATAGGAATGATGTGAAAGCTCCCCAGAAAGGCGAAGACGACTCAATATGCAATATTTTGTAGCAGTCAAGTGAAGAAAATGTCCATCGATCTCTTCACTTTCTCTCTCTCTCTCTCTCTGTCTATCGTTTGCTCTCCTCATTCCTCATATCATACAAATACAAATTCCATATTCCACAAAATGTTTCATCCTTTTCGTTTCCGCTAAACTTGAGCCTTTACCGTTTTGACTCTGGATGCTGGAAACATATGTTTGAAAGCTACATATTACCTACATACACACATATAAAGCTTGTGTACTCTTTGTACTATAAACTATACCCCGAGAAATAGATGTAGATTTGAAAATGACTAGCTGTATCCTATTTACTGTTACTATCAAAAGGAAAAAAAAAAATTTCTTGAAACTTTTTTACTTTTGACTCTATCTGCGTTGACAAAAGTCATTGAAGATTGTCATAAAAAAAATATATTGTCTGTATTCTGTATTCTGTATTACATTACTACTCTAGCTTCCTTTCTTTCTATTACATATCAATGTAATCTCTCTTTCCCCATTCGTCATATACATATTCAGAGAGAGAGAGAGAGGTGGAGAGGGAGAGAGAGAGAAGGAAAGAGAAAGAAAGAGAGAAACTGTAATAATTCATGTATGAATTCACCCCAGTTTTCTTTAAACACTGACAGTTGAACATGCATTTTCTTTATTTTGTGCTTGGCAACTTTTGAAAAAAACTTCTTTACGCATTGACATGACTATTACGTATCAGTTCGTCATATGTTTCTCATAAAATATCACATGGTTTCTCCTTTCTCTCTCTCTCTCTCTCTCTCTCTCTCTCTCTATTAAGAATTTATTGAGACACATGGCACATCCAACATATACAGATATGTATCCTTACATACACACAATACACAGATATATATCTAGACTAGTAAAATCGCATCATACATATGCTTTTATGAGCCTTTGTCGTTTTCCCTCCTTGTTTAAAAACTTTCCAACTTTCACTTAACTTTCGGCCAGCCAAAATACTAAATACATGCAAAGCACACAGCATGTAGGCCTCTAAAAATCTAAACTATAGGTATCGTATGACGAATTGAATCCGCATGGAACTCGCATGTACAAAATGTGACTGTATGTATTTGTATATGCGGCAGTGAAATACAAAAGCACCAGGAAGTTGTAGAAAACTGTATAGAGGAAATTCATCTGTATTCAACGACTTGGTCATGCATATGTTTTCAATGATCCCATGACTGCCACAGATTGTTCTATACATATACATCAATGCATGCATGGGTGTCGCGTGAATTGTGAATTGAGAATCATGAAACTTGGCTAGAACGAAACAGAGACTGGAACCAGAGGAAGAGATATATAGAGATCGACAGAGAGAGAGAGAGAGAGAGAGAGAGAGCAAAAGGGACACTTCACATCACAAGTTTTCTCAATCATCTCATCCCTTACTGAACTCTTCTACAATCTCCGTCTCTCAAGCCTGTCTTGGTCTTGACGCTTTTTTTTTACAGCTCGCTAAAGTTTAGCAAACTTTTTGTTTATGATCGTTCCAGAAAATTATTTTTTCTCATACGACACACATAAAATTTATATAAGTATATCAGCTTTTGTTTCCAAATCTTTCACGGGGTAGTAAAATTATCTGTGCCGCATCCCTTTATCTCTGGGACTTTCAACTCCCGAGCAAATATTGCTGTCAAATGTCATTTCCTTCCAATTCAAATTCCTTATTTTCACTTTCTTCATACCCAAATTGACGTTTTACAGCACATCTTGGCAAACTCAACATCAGAAATTCAACAGTAGATCTCCATAAATATTTTGGTTTTGAAAATCGTGTGGACTATGTTTTAGATACGAATAAAATGTCAGATTTGAATTTGAAATCATTTCAATTACTTTATTTAATGGATATTTGTTAGTTACATTGAATTTGACTACCGGAAATGAAAATTATTTAGGCGAGAAACTTTGAATTTTGCTTCAAAACATAAAGAGCTCAGGCAGAAATCAAAATCTCGGCTCTAAATTGAGGCTCATGGTTTTCGATAGGAAAACTAGGGATTTTCGAAAAGGCCACCATTCTCCCTCTCTCCCATTTCTGTTGACAATTAACTTGACCTTTACAGTCCCATCTTGGGTCAACCACAAGTCCGAGGGTTTCCTCAACTACAAAGGGAAATTTTTTCCGTGGAATTGAGGAACAGAAATTGAGAAGAAGAATTGACTGATTTGCCCGGCCAATTGTAATTAACACGTTTAATTGAATATATGTGCGTTCTAGATTCTATAATTTATGTCCAAGCTCGTGCTTGTGCCTTATAGAACAGCACGAAATTGTACTATTGATTCAATTGGAATTCTCTCGCAGTGAGAGACGCAAAATGACTTGAGAAAAGTTGTAATATAGAATTGAATCGCTGGTAAAAATTGTCATTCGATAGTTATACAAAAGGAATTGTATAAAAACAATTGTCATTCGAATTTGCTGCACAAGCAGCCTACTTAATATTGCATATTAAGTTTCTTGACCAAAGAAAATTCAACAAAGATGGGTGAATCAAGTTTAGCAAAACATTTGTAGTGATTTATCGTATGGGGGAGTTTAAACACAAATTAAATAATTCAAGGCAAGGCTTCTTCAGCTTACAAATTTATTGAATATATAAGAATAGATTCAATTTTGTTGAGTTTAGTGAAATCATTAGAGGAGAGCTTGAGCATAAAATGTACGACGATGAGTAATTTGACTAGTATTCAGCTGAGTCTATTTCGGCTTCTTCTTCTTCGTTTCTCATCAACTCGATTAAAATAGCTCCGCTTTCATTTTGTACATTGGACGGGTTTGTTCCTGGTAAATGGTAAAGGTTGTGTGTGGTGTGTGGGCGAGTCCTTTGATTTGATAGTACACTAAGATTCTGTAGATTCTGTACTAATTCTATTCCATTTTCATAACTAAGTTATATAGACTTGGAACAGTCAAGTCTCTAGACTTTTTACATCTTTGGACTCGACTCGATGGTGAGTAGTAAATGAGGGAAGAAGTCATCTTTGGTTTGGAAACTTTTTGGTGAAAGCCAGGAAGCTGCAAGTGGCTTTAAGTGTTCTGTAAAAAGTCTATCGTATGTGTATGTGTATAAAACATGTGAAATTGGCTCCATAAAATGCAAAACAGTTTTTGGCAAGTTTTACTTTGCTATTTGTAATGAAAATGGCTCATTCTTCTATATGTATGTACATCTGCATGTGTTCCTGCATCTTATCTTGAGAAATTCTCCAGAGTTCCAGTCCCACATGTACTCATGTATGTATCTATACATGCATGATGTTAGATTATGTGATGCCTTCCCCCTTCATTTCATTTCATGTCCAGCTGTTCAAATCAAATTCATAATTTAAGGTTGCCCATATTCCATTAAAATTTCAAAGCAGCCCAAACGGTAGCCAAACTGTCTTTGTCATCATTCGAGTTTATTGAAAATTGCTATGCAAAATAAAATACAAGAAGTAGAATGTCTGCCCGGGACTTTCTTTATATTTCCTTTATTGTCGTTTTTATTTACGTGGGTACTTAAACTCAGTCTAGATGCTCGAGACTCAAGTGCCTATCACACAAAATCCCGTTATTTTATCAAGCACATAATTTGTATCATAAGAAACGACAATGACTTGTACTGTTTGTTCACTGTTAATATGCATTCATGAAAAAATAATGTGGAGGAATGTGAAGTCCAAACATGAGAATTCATGTACATCTCCTATGATTTGTTTCATTTAATTTATTCTCTGACGGTTGACTCGTGTTTGTTTTTAATAGCCGCATCATTTCCACTCGTGTGTTTACTTTAACTCATAAATTTATTTGTTGCATATTGTATATAGCATTTCAACAACGGATGAGAAACGTAAAAGGTATGCGTGTACTTATATACAAAAAACCAATTCATTTCCTGCATGCTTCACATTTATTATGCAAATAAACTTTGTCATCAACTCCATACACTTGACTACACACACACACACTAAATAAACGTGTACATTTGTCTGTATTTATAGTATGCATGTTGTTCAAAAAGTTTAAGGTGAGCTTGGATGACTTAATGCTTGGAGTCAAAATTCTCCCATTCAGAGTCATTCAGAGACTGCGACGATAGCTCAAGACGTTTATTAAGTGAAATTTTGGCGTTGTACAAGTGCAAGTTAAAATGGAACTGTGAACAGTTCTTAGTTGTATGAAGACGAGAAGGAGAAGAAATCAAAAGCCATAGTGAGAAATGTACTGAGAAGAGAATCATCCCTATATATAGATATGTTTCAAGAGAAATATTTGTGTGAACGTTTCACAGTGCTTGGAAGGCATGCACTTACAATGTAAACTAGTCTGTAGATGTGCGTATGTATGTGAGTACTCCCACGTTGAAAACTTGTCCATAGTCTTACGTGTATAAATACTCTGGAAGATAAAGAGACACGATAGAAGAGTAAAGAGTAAATTTACTTTTACTTCCTCTCTTTCTCTTTCTCTCCCTCTCTTACTCTCCACTTTCCTTTGCTCACTTTGGATTTCCCATTTGCCAAACTATTGGTGAGCACTAAGAGGAAGCAGCAGATGAAGAAGCTAAAGTTGGGTGTTGGTACTCGCCTTGTTTCAACTCCTGCTGATCTCTCGCTTTCACTTTCTATCTCTCTTTCTCTCTCTCTCTCTTTCACACACGGATATATATAGACACTTCACTTCGTTGCTCTAACTCTACGATATATCTGCGCTTCATCGCTAGATACTTTTTCCGTATATCCGTGCTTCCCTTCTTCCAGTCAATTCCTAAATGAGAGCATCACACAAAAAATTAGTTCTAATAAATTCTAGACTGAACAGGTTTCATTAACCCTCACACTTTTACTCACACTCACACTCCAACTCTGCGCTCGGCAACCCAGAACGAATACAACTCTCTCTTTCCCCTTTTCTCTATCTGCTACTGTTATTCGAATCTAAATGAAACTACAGATAATGGTGAGTTCTATGTCTAAGTTCGGAGTATACAGCAATGTCGGGATTTTCCTATCCTACGCCTCTCTCTCTCTCTCTATCATCCTCTCTCTCTCTCTCTCTCTCTATCATCCTCTCTCTCTCTCTCTCTATCATCCTCTCTTTTCAGCAGCTCCTTTGCATTCCTTCCCTCCTCGTTTCTCGTGTACTTTAAGACCTCTCTTAACTCTTACTTTTTTCGCCTGCTCTCTCGCTCTCTCTCTTGTGTAAACGAATACGTGCATGAGAACTAGACGACTCAAACGTTGTAATAAAAACTCAAATGTAAAGAACCATTGGAGATCGAAAAGCGAGTATAAAAGAACGTAGTTCTATCTCCCAGTCACTCGAATACCAAATGCTTTTCTAACTTAAACTAACGAGTTGAATTCTGGGAAATCCTTAAAATAAACTCTATTCTGATGACGATAACTTTAATAAACCAAATTTGCTTTCCCCGCCGACTTTCTTTCTTCTCACATGTCTACGTATTTATATTCCCATCTCCGTGATGATTTTTAAATTTTTTTTGTACATACCTGTTCAAAGTAGTGCAAATAATTGAATGCAAACTTACAATTAATTTTTGTACGGTTACCGAATGCTCCATGCACATAATATGGTTCCATTTGTTTCCATGTGTTTTATAATTGAAATCTTACAACTTACATCAGGGAACAAATTTCCATTTCAAATCCGATCGGAGGGTTTTAAATGAAATGACGGCGTGTTGGAACGTTCGTAATAAATGGAATTGTGCATGGATTCAATTGATGCTAATGCTACTACTAATCTAGAGGAATTTCGATAAAACTTGATTGTTTGAAAGTTGACTGCATATGTGTGTGTGGACTGAAAGTTGGAGTCTGTTAAAATGACTGCTCTGTGCGTGTCGTCTGTCGTTAGTATAGTGTTGCTTTTACTTAACTTTAACTTGAGCGAGGACTATAACTGTAACGATAATTGCATCTATCGCTACAAGAATCCATCGCCCAGGAGAAACTGTGTATTGACGTTTTGAATTGAGAGTTTCAGACCAGTTCGTATGAGGGAAGCAATTTCTCTCTCTCTCTCACTCACTTACACACTCTATACATGTACGATATACGTCTGTAGTATAGCTAGGTACTGCTATCCGTGTGTAGGTACACAATAAAATTGTGTGTGTGTTCCATCGAGTCTATCTGGTGGAAAAAAATGTTCAGAGTTGGTTGGGAAAGAAAGTGAGCTGGAGCTCTCTCTCTTCCCTCCGAGTTGTAACCAAGAGCCATTGGCATTCTTGGCTCACGCAACACCCGACAATACACATTCCAATAAAATACAATCGAATTCAATACCTTCTTTAATCGTACGTAAGGGAGGAGTAAGTAAGGACTCAGACTGAGACTGAGGACATGTGCGTCATGTGCGTGTGTAAATTGGCACGAGTAATTGACTCGTTTTTCTCGCCTCCCTCCTTCTCTCTCTCTCTCT
This sequence comes from Gisinianus flammeolus, assembly GCA_034699125.1. Lineage (NCBI taxonomy): Eukaryota > Metazoa > Arthropoda > Collembola > Symphypleona > Katiannidae > Gisinianus > Gisinianus flammeolus. The sequence goes on from JAIUND010003262.1 coordinate 9,030, forward strand.
CTCTCTCTCTCTCTCTCTCTTGCCTGTTTTTTCTTCTTCTTCTTCTCCTTCTTCCTTTTTCCTTCCGAATAAGCACGTTTAATAAGGTTACGGGCTTTTAACTCAAAAACCGTTTCCCTTTTCTTCCAACAGCAACAAATTTCCTCTACTCTTTCTCTCTCTCTCTCTCTCTCTCTCTCTGCCTCCTTTGACATTATAGTCAATTCGTATAAACTATAGCAAATATGATCATGTAAAGATTCGATACTCTGTGCAGATTTTGAAAGGAAGAAAAAAACCATTTAAAAATCCAAATCCCGGTACATATAAGACTTTATAATTTCTTCATCATTATTACTGTAAATACAATTGGAAATGAAAGCAATAACATTGTAGGCTAAATTTCTTAGTATGTCACAATGGTGGAGATCACCAAAATCTCTAAAAATTCAATGTTCTTTTGAAGAGTCAGTCCCATTGAGATGTGTATGGATACTAATCGTAAGCCAATGGTTTTTCTACACTTGCTATACATTGTAGGTACGTACAATGAACATCAAACATCATCAAGAGCTGTATTGCTCTGTATTGTTATGGTTTAATTTCCTAGAATTGTACACATAGCAAACATAAAAGGGAGGCAATGTGTGTAGATTCTGTATAAATAGAATTAACAAAATCCAAAGCTCAACATTCATGCCTTGGAAAATTCCAAGAAGGGGTAGAAAGAAAGAGAGAGAGAGAAATCCGACTCAATTGTCAGCTGGGAAATCCCACGGAGTTATTAATCGAAGACAGCTCTTGTGTTTCCCTTTCTGTTTTTCCGTTTTTTCTTATGGTTTCCTTTTGCTCATTATTGCCTATTGCCATTTTGTGTTTTGCTATAATGCTTGAGTGAAAATACGAAAGTAGATTCTTCGTCTCTCTTGGAAGATTACGGTGTACAATTTGTACAATGTACCCACATACTCTATACTCACCGTAGATTTTCCGTATGTATAGCCATGGCGGTATGTACAGGCACATTTTGGGGAGATGTATGAGGTGAAAAAGACAAGTGGGACCGGAGTGGCGGCTTGGAATTCTCCACGCTTGTTTGGTTATCGATGATGATAATGGGGATTGAGGATAATAATGACTTTCTCTCTCAACGCCACCACAACAAAAAAAAAACTTCAATTATAATGGCCTAGACCGCCCGTAAAACAGGGATATTTGAGGTTTGTTTATTATATCAAGTAGATACAGTAAGTCAGACTAATACAGTATTGAGTATTCTAGTATTTCAGCTAATGAAATTCAAATGTATCTGTACATGGAGAGCGTAAGCTCCTTGTGATTGTCTTGCTTTTCAAGAGACTTGTATTACTATTACTTGCAATCGGTGAAAGTAATTAATTGGAAATTTTTCTGGGAATTGTGGAGACAAAACTCTTGAGACAAAGTCAATTAGTAGAATTTTCTTAGAAAATCTGACTAGAATTGTAATGATGTTACAAGACAAAAATAATTTACAAGCGGTTTTCGTTTGTGTGCCCTTTGTACTCAAATACTTTAAGGAAGGATATCCACAGAATTCTCTCAAGTTCAGATGGGAAACTTGTTAAATTAAAGCGGAATAATCTATCTACTATAAAATAATATGAAGTAACTATAGTTACTTCATATTATTTTATCGGCTGGTCAGAAATTCAACCTCTTCCTGCAGAGTTGAACTCGAATCGGTTTTTTGGGCTTGTCGTCAAAATGTTTGCTTTCAAGGAATATTATTCGTTCTTCTAGTAAAGGATTGGATATCTAATATTTATTTTTATACCGATTGCAAAAAAAACCAAAATTCCAAAGCGCCCATTCTCTATTTTATGGTATTATTTAAAAGCAAATCGGAATCAGACTTGATATATTGTCAAATAAAAAAGGTGGTGGCTGTTTTGGCTTTTTCATGATCCGATAGAAAAAGAGAAAAGTTTGTGTTGAAGTTGAAATGAATGGAAAGATGGACGATGGTACGAGTAAATATGAAACGTGCTGGCTCTGTTTCATTCAAGTACGTACTTGAACTTACTGAATAAAAAGTACGGATATATGTATGAGTCTGGATTGAACTTGTACAAAGGACAACGCCTACAACATGAGGGAGAAAGGAGATTCACGAACATAAAAGTTCACATGATATTTTCTCACTTAATTGTTCTAATAGAACAAATGTTCTCCGTCTAAGTGACTAACGACAAGAAGATCCAAATTGAACAGAAACTCGAGTATCAAGTCACAGAAACACGTAAGCCCATTAAACAGACTGTTATTTTTTTCCCTTTCTTCATTCCTCTTCCTCTTCCTCTCGCTCTCTCCTCTCTCTCCCTTTCTTTCTAGTCACTACTTTTCCACGCTCGGCTAACAAGTAAAAAAAACCGTCGGTTAAGTTACGGTACAAAGTAGAATCGTGAGAGAGAGAGAGAGTACAACTAAGGCTAGAGAAACCTATCCAGGAAAAACTTCATAGTTTACCGTCCTCCCATTTACTCACAGCCACTTTCTCTTACTGGGTCTTTTACGAAGCGCACCGTTCTTTTGCGATAACTCGGTCCGTTTGTTTAAAGATTTGTCGGAATCCTATGGTGTTCATTTTTTCAATGTAAACTGTCCTTCTCACTTGAAGATTCAAATCAAAATTTTTCCTTTAGAATATCGCAGTTTTTCAAACTTTGATACTTCCGGACCCTCCTTGCTTTTTGTCTTCAAAATATTTATATGTACAATTTGCAAAAGGAAAAACAAAACTCTTGTTTTTTTTCTTTCAAAACAACGCGTTTTTCTGCTGATTCGTCTCAAGCCTTCAAATTCTTTAAAAGAAACCAAATTTTGTATGAAGATTTGGAGCCTCTTCCTACCCCAAAACGAGTGCAGTACAATAAAATTCCGTCATGGCCCCTGTTCACTGGGACCTTTTCTATCCAGAACAAAGCCTAATTGTTGATCTTATTTGACTCTCACACTTTCCCTTCCCACATTGGATTGCCATATAATAGTTTCCCCTGCTTTATACGTTCTCTTTTAACATGGCAGTCTGTACATTTTCTCACTTTATCCATATCAAAACAATATCATTATAGCTGCAACACACTGCACATGGTATTCCCATTTTACCTCTGCAAGTCCAATATGTACGATACATACAGATACATAGTTTCTCTCTTCACCTGATTCGTGAGGAGAATTCTCCAATGTACTCGCCAACCATATCATTTTTCCTCTCTCCTTTTTGTAAGGTTTAAATTACATTTTTCAGTTAGTACCTTTACCTGTTTTTGTAATTCTCTTTGTTAAATTGACTTTTCCCTTCTTGCACTCAAACTATCGTATGTACATACAATGATTTGGCGAAATTCCCTTGTACAACCAACATGCACGTGTGCCTGACCGTCTCTTATGTTTAAAATTAAATGAAAAAAAACGCTGATAATTATAAGGAAACGAGTATAGTAAGTTTAAAACATTCGACAATATAGCTATGGCTGGAAGGGCTGAAGGAAAAATAAAAGCGGGGGTGAAAGAAAAAAGGAAGGAATTCAGGAGTATAGAAAAAAACGAGGGTAATCAAAAGGAGTATACGATATGTATATGTACATATACATATAGTATGGACAAGGTCTAGTGATCTGTGACAAGCCAGAAGCCAAATAGGCTGTAGTTTCTATCGTATTTTGTGAGATGATAAAATAATAATGTCAGCAATAGTATTACTGTAGCATTAGAAAAAAACTCTTTCTCTCTACCGGCTTTGGCAATGGAGTCCAGTCCGACTCAAATACTTCTGACCATCCAACTCAAAAACCCAGAAAGGGAATAAGAAAGTTACAATCCAAAATGAGTATGTCTGTAATTCAGTATACGTGCACACAGATACAGATACAGACACAGAAACTATGAAGGAGAGCGATCCTCCTCCTCCTTTTCCTATAGCGTATAATAGATACATACTATACTGATCGGTTACAAGTGAAATCGTCTTAGATGTTCCATCTAAAGAGGATGATCCAGTAGAGAGAAACTAGGAGATTATACAAGGACAAGTCCCTGAGAGAATTCATCGGCTTTTCCACATCCACATATCGAATCAGCACATTATGACATTATGTACTTTGACTCAAGAGAGAGAGAGAGAGAGAGAGAGGCGGTAGAAAACTGCAGACTGCATCGGGGTGTACGAGCTACAGCCTCACACAGACATGACGTTTCTATAGTCTACATTGTAGACTCTACAATCTACATGGATATCTCGTCATCGTCATCATCATCATTCCTTTTCTGAGGTTCTTGCGACTTTGCGAGTTCTGAGTTCTGAATTTGACGCTGACTCTGACTCTGACTCTGTGTCTGCACTTATGCCCTAAGAGCATGGAAACAGAATAGAGAGAAGTGGAGAGAGAGCGAGAGAGAGAGAAACGTCGTCCGCGTATCATCTTTCTTATCTTTCTTTCAGTTTTGGTCTCAGTTTCCAAGTCTTTTCTTTCTCACTCCCTCCAAATCCAAATCTAAACCTTAATCTGTATCTGTATGTCCAGCTCGGAATTTCTATCTTCCACAGTTTTCCTGTCCACTACGAATTTCTCCTCTTTCTCCCTTCTTAAACCTTATTCAAGGGAGCTTTTGTCTTGTGAGGTCTTTGCTATAGCTCAATTCCTAGTACAAGTACAAATTCCACATTTTACAAAAGAAAGACACAAGAAAGTTATTTTTGAAAGTGTTTGATATTTTATATTTTGTAACCACCCATTGTTTTCCAGTGAATTTTGAGCTATCGAGAGAGTGAAAGCTGTATTTAAAAAAAAAAAAAAAAAACATGAGATTTGGAATGCCAAAACCTTTTTAGTTTTAAATCCTGGATTTTTTTATCTGGAAAACACACACACACACAATATACAAATGTATTTTGACATTGAGTACAGAGGGCATGAAAATGTATTGGTATGCGATCATATGGGATCTTTCCCCTTGGATGATCAATGAAGCAATGTGTCAACTTTTGATGGAAACGAAAGAAAAGGTGGAATAGACGAAATGTGATCGATCTCTCCATGCCAGAATCTCCCCTTCTTGATCTTTTACTCTCACTCACTTGGTTTCCCATCGGGAACCACGGAACATGGTCGTCTCGAATGCGAAAAAAAAAAAATTCTCCCTCGTTTCCTTAGTACACATTTCCTTGGGATTGGACGGAAGCCGAATGTAAGGATATAACTCAAGCGAGTATAATATTAAGTAGAAGGTAGACAGTGGACAGATGCCCGGACAGAAACTTGGAATCGGGATGTCCGGTTTCGGTTTCGGATTTAGATTGTGCTTGTGGTTTCACTAGTTCGTCGACGTCGTCCTCCTCCTCTTCTCTTTTCTTTTCTTCCCTTTTTGCACTGGCATTGTTCTCGTCCCCGTCCGTGTCCTCTATTTCTCTTTCTCTTTGTCCCTCTTGAATTAAGCTGCCATTTCCTTTGGGTAAATCTGTATTTGTTCCCTCCAACTATTTACTTTGCTACCTATTTATTTACTTTACTCAGCCCCCCCTCCTTGTCCAAGGATCAATGACAGTTTACAAACTTGAACTTGTGAGTCCAATATTTTCATTTGCTTTCCTTTTCCTTATCTCAGAGACTCTCTCAAGCTTGAAACAGGAAGCATAAATCAAATTAAAGCAAATTAATTCTCCCCACAAAATACTAAAATACAGAATATCGTTGGCTAAGTTCCGTAACCCTGTATTCTCATTTGGCCCCGGACGGCGCATACTGAACGTTAGCATATATGAACGCGCACGCAAATTCGCCTTCTGTGGCCAAATGATAATACAGGGTTATGGAACTTAGACGACGATATGTAGCTTCAAGTTCACACTATATATAAACCGTAAACGTCCCCTTGGAATTATAATACAAAAATACATCAATATTGAGAAATTTTAATATTTAGTTCATCTTGGAGATTCCTCAAATCTTTGAGGCTGCTCTTCAGTTCCAGATTTATGATTAGAGATTAAACAAGCATTCATGATGAGTTCACTTGAACGTTTTATTCAAATGACTCATGGATTTGTGTACGTTTAAGAAGGTTAAACGTTGGGCGCTGTCAAATTTTCATGGTGAGCAATCGCCGAAGGGCCCCAACTTTGTAATTTGGGTTTGTCTTTGAGGTTGTTCAGCTCGTAATTTATATGTATGTTCGAACGGCGGTTTTTGTTTGATGGAGTTTTGAATCGGAATTAAACAAATGGTGGATGGACAAACCATACGTTTCTAAAACTTTAGTCATGGATGGAACTCCGTACTTCCGGGTTTTATTTGTCTGTCTGTCTGGAAACCCGGAAAACCATTCAAAATCAATAGCAAGCATCTGTATGAAGAAAATGCTTCATTTATCCAATTCAACATAGATGTAATTTGAAGTCTCTGCCGGATATCATCTCTTTTTTTTATCTACTCTAAAATTGGCAAACCGATTTGTCGGTTTAATTGTCTTCATCATGATTGTTTTGTTTCATTTCAGCACGTAGATCGTAGATTGTCAATGGGGATCGAAAATGTAAACGCGCTATCGGTATTTCATTACAAAATTGCATGCCTGCCTGTGTGTCCGTTGGTTTTTGGGTCAAAGTTGGTTTTGGTTTTGGTTTTTTTTGTTGTCTTGAAATGACTTTTCCTCTCTCTCTCTCTCTCTTTGTTTTCCACTTTTAGACTTTTTATTTATACGACTCATCCCAATGTAAACAGACAACAAACAAGGAGGGACGTGATTAGTTGAATGTATATACAGTCGTGAAGAGGGGATCGGTGAGTGGAATCGCAACTCCTAGTTTCCTAGTTTCCATCATGATGACAAAGAGGAGGATACGAGAGAGAGAAAAAGAGAACGATCTACGTGACTTACGTAGGTCGTTTTCATTTGTGAATGTGGAACAGAGAGAGTATACATATATACAGAATCGCTCGCCTTTTCACAACCTCCCCACTCAAATCGAAAATAGTACAAACCACAATTGGGAGTTGAAAGTTCAAAAACTTCAAAAACGATGAGATTATATCTCATTGTGATATTTGTTTGGATTCGACAATAAATAGGAGCCTCTCGGTCCACTCTCTTTCCGTATCCCTGATTCACCCAACCTGGAATGTCAATAGTATTGTAATACTGTTTTATCTGCTGCCGTCCATGGATAATTCAAGTAGAATTAAATTGCTCCATTGTTTTTGTTTTGTTTTTCTGGAAGATATACAAGTCAAAGCATATCTACCTACATTTCTACTTCCCCTATAAAACAAACACACCCACACACACAAACACACACACATGTAAAAATCCATAGTAAATATAACCTTACACATATGACTTGTGTTGTTATGTTTTCCTACCCTATTTGCCATGAGTTCTTTTTTTCCCCTTTGTTTTCATTTCCACTCACTGATCTCCTTTCTTCCTTTCTCTCCTCTCTCTCTCTCTCTTTCTCGTTTACTAGTTTCACTATTTATTTGCTATTTTCTATATTTGCTCTTCTCTTTTGGTTGGACCATTCCGGAGTTTCCACATATCATCAAATTATATGCACCACTTGATGCTCATCTCAACTCTGAAATCTACTCGAGTGAAATCCAAGGACTGACCAGCGGCCTCCACATCCTACTCATCTGCTAGTATGTCCAATATTGTTGCCCAGGTATTGCGTCATTCATCTCTCCTCCATCTGAACACACACACACACACACACACACACACACACACACACACACACACAAACACACACACACAAACAA
>JAIUND010003263.1:0-16806 GCA_034699125.1 Gisinianus flammeolus
ATCCCATGTAGTTTGTTTGGAATCGCTTAACTTGTAAGGAACTTACTCGTACGGCTTTGAACCAAATGTCACAACTTATTATATATGTATTCTAAATTAATCCAAATCAATCTTCTTTCGAGGAAACCTATATTGTACAATCATGCCAAAATCCATAGAGTTGGCATAATGGGAAAATCCCAGTGGTATTTCCCATTAGGATTTTCCCACTTAAAGGCATCTAAAATTAGCCTTTTAGGGGGCAAAATGAGAAAAACAGAAAAGAGGTCCTTTTTCGATAGTTTTTAAACAAAAAACCACAGACAAAATATTCGAAGACAATAAGTGAATTAAATGCAATCAAATATGAATTCATCTTGTTTGGCGAAGTAAAGAACTTAAATTCATAGAAAAGAGTGTGAATATTTGTATTGGTTTCCCCCAAAAGTAAAATGAATTCAGGCTGGGGCATTTTTCCCATTTCCCAGTTAAAAAATTTCCTTTTGGATGGGAAATGACCATGTTTGTGTCAATCACTATAATTCTACTGTACACGCGCTTACATTGTATCGGTATTTTTATTTTACAGCTCATTGTGCGCAAATCGAGGAGCCATGCAGGATCGTATTGGGAGCACACGATTTAACCCAAGCGGAACCGTCTCAAGTCACCCTGGAGTCCGTCCTCACAATTCTTCATCCTGATTGGGACTCGTAAGAAGCAAGTCATGATTTACCTATGGATAAAAAATTCCACGTTCTATATATAAATTATTTTGAATGGAATCTGCATAAATTTGCAATTTTGATATGCGTGTACAGAGCTGCCATGACATGCGATTTGGCTCTCATTAAACTCCCTGACCGAATTTCGTACAATGCGTTCATTCAACCCATGCGACTCCCAGCCAGTTCTGAAAATGGTGTGGATCTTGTTGGGAAGTCCGTGTTTGTCTGTGGTAAGACGATGATTTCTTGGACGATTGATTATGTATGTAATTTTGTCATATTTTGTTGATGTGATGGACTATAGACTGGACACATTTAAATCCATTTATTAATTGACACTTGATCACAGGATGGGGGAAATACGAGGATGACATTAATGGCATCTCGCCAGTTCTTCGATACGCCAGTTTCCCGGTAACCACCGAATCCTCGTGTAACTTTTTCTACGGGAACATCAACTCTGGGCACATCTGCACTTCCGGGCAGGGTGGGATTTCCCCTTGTTTTGGGGACAGCGGTAAATTTGAATTTTATAAGTGTGCCTATATGTGTGTATGTGGTATCCCTTGAGGATGAGGATGACGGGATTATATGAGGAAGTGCGGAAATGATGGGAATGAATTCTGTTCTCTGTTTATATCGTATATTGTGGTTGTCTTGTGCATGTGTGTGTATATAGGGAGCGGTTTGTACCAGACCAAGCCGGATGGAATTTGGACACAAATTGGAATCACTTCATTTGGAAAGTCTGTTTGTGCGGCGGGTTATCCTGCAGTGTACACCAGACTCACCCAATCCAATATAGATTGGATTTGTAGCCAGACCGGCATTGAACAGAGACCTTGAAGGAGCCTGGACGACTCTGTGGACCAAAAACAGGAAAATTGAGAAATTACATTCAACTCAAGAAAACGTCCAATTCACACACTTTTGTCTATATTCTTTACATCCAATTGTTAATAAAAATTCAGACGTGTACTGGATGAATCGTGTACACTTTTACTCGAAGGACCCCTAGGTGAAATCTCCACACACTCAACGGTAAAAGAGAAAGATAGATAAAGGAATAAGCATCATTTTCTCAAAGAATATACTTATTAGGTTAATCTTTATTCGTTGTCATTTTCTCACTCTCTTTTCTTGCCTTTTTGACTGAGGAAAATGAGTGCAATCGTTTTTCATCTCAATAACGAAAATTCAGATTCAGATTTAACCTCCATCAATTCCCATTTCCCGCAATTAAACTTAATTCATGCATCATCGTCAATTAATGTATAGACATGCACGCATATATACAACAGGTTCTCTTCTTTCAAAATGCACACCTCTATAGTTTTGAATGTAAATATTCATGCCGTAAAAATATATCGTAAGTATATAGGTATATATGAAATAATTCCCCTGACGAACCTGTGCTATATATATACCAAGAATATAGAATAAGGGACGAGGAAAAGTTGTAATCGTCGCGTCGTCAAACTCAAGCAAAATGATTTGAAACTCCCTCGATTTCCTTGCTGACATCATGATTACTATTAGAATTAAAATGAAATAATAATATAGGAGAGATCAACTTTTGATTCTCAATTTGGACTGGATCGTGGACGGTCCAGTCTGGACCATTAATTGCACAGGTGCATACACTCTGAGGGATTCGGAATCCCTTTTGTCCACTTTCGTCCGTAATCCTATAGGATTCCCAATCAGTGGATCCTACATCCATACACTCGCCGGAATCCCTTGGATTCCGGTTTTCACGAATCCAAGTGATTCCATTACAGAAAACCCACGGATGTGGTATTCTGAATCTACAGCATTTCGTGCATACTTGATCCCAAGGATGCGCTATTGTAAATTCACATGATTTTTTTCAGTGGAACCCCCCGGATGTGCTATTCCAAATCTACAGGATTACTTTCAAACTTGATTCCAAGGATGTGCTATTCTAAATTGGAAGGATTTTCTTAACTTAAACCGAAAGATGTGCAATACTAAATTGACAGGATTTTTTTTACTCGACCCCAAGGATATGCTATTCTAAATTGGCATGCTTTCCTTTACTTGATGCTAAGGATGCGCCATGCTGAATTAGTATGATTTCGTATGTTGTATCCTGGGGATTACAAATGGTGCAATCCTGAGGGATTCCTGGCTTGCGTAATCTCCTGGATTCAGAAAAAAGGAATCCCAAGGATACGGCTAATACACTAAGAAAATGGGGGATATACAAAGGATTCCGGTCACGTGACTGGGTTTGGGATCACATTAGGATTGACAATTTCCTGAATCTGTGGGATTCAGAAAAAACGTAATCCTAATTCAAAAGCTTATATATTACGTGAATGGGGGATATACCGGATATACAAAGGATTACGGACAATAGTGGACAAATTGCACAACTAGGATTCCATTTCTCTAAGAGTGTACTTAATTATAGTTCACAAATCCCAATTATTCATTCATATCCCAATTCCCTCGGTGTAAATCAGATGCAACCATTATACTATTAAATGACTTTATACATTTCCCTATATATGTATTTTCTCTGTCTCCTCCGATACAAAATCAGCTGTGCTGTTCATTTTGTAAAGCAGATATCTACTATATATACAACTCATTTATAAATGAGCTCACGCTCGTGCAATGAAAATCTCTACTTTATATAATTACATTTACTAGTAGGTATGTATTTTAATTTAAATAAAGTGTGTATATATAATAGAAAGTCCTTGTGCAGGTTTTTCTCCAATATGAGAGAATATAGAACGCTGGCATTGCTGGGATTTCAATGTTATATAATTCCACACACAGAGGAATAGAATTCTCGATTCTCAATTTTCTACCTGAACCTTTTTAACTCTCTAAAACTTCTCAACTGTTCCCCACACACGAAAAAACCAGATCAAAAGTGTGAGTGTGGGAAAATGTACTGGAGATTCTGGCTGCGGACAGCTGTATACAGTATATATGGGGGGAACCAAGTATCTATAGTACATACAATTATTACAATATATTACAGGCTGAAAAAATCCCATCCCTCCCTCCTGATGGTTTTCAAGCTTTTCTTTTCAGGCTGCGTCCACTGGACCCTTCTTCTTCCCCTTCCGCATGCACTTCACTCGCAATCCCTTACATATATTTCCAATGTGAACCGTCGAAACATATAGACCAATACCTATATACAGTACTATAGTATATATATACATTTTGCCTTTTCATTTGGGCTCACCAGCACATGCAGAGAATATATGAAAGGAATGGAATGAAACACACAGTCACAATCCTCTTTGATTTCCACAGATGCCTCACATTGTTTTCATTTATTCAGAGAAAGAGCGAGAGAGAGGACGAAAGGATGTGGACGAGAGACTTTTGGAGAAAATCTAAATACATCACACACACACACAGTGAAACCAATACATATAGATACTTGCAACTAATATACTTCCCTCCAATTCCCGAACACATTCACTATATATACCGAAACCATCAGAAAGTCTCACGTCCCACAGGTAAATTGTATACGATAATTAAAAGCCAGTTCAATCCCGTCAATATTACACTAAATATTCCTTAAACTTAATTGTGATTTTTCTTTGGTTTTTGTTTTTATTTTATAGTTTACAGTTTGAGGAAGGAACACACAGGGAAGTGAGTCTTATTGATTTGAATTTCAAGTCCCTTAGAATTGGAACTCGGGGTAAATCCATATAGGACTTGAGGGATATCTAGAGAATCCGGGCCCACACACACAATCACAATGAGTAAAAGTAATAAAACATTTGAGTGCACCCTGTGCAACAAGTTATTGGGCACTCCAGGTTCTCTTCGCCTACACGTCCGGACTCACACGGGTGAGAAACCGTACAAATGCCCACATTGCCTGTTTGCAGCCACCTAGTCCTCCATGTTAAAAAATCACGTGAATACTCACACGGGACTCAAACCATACAAATGCAGTAAATGCCCCTTTGTGTCCGCCGGCCATTCCAGTATCTTCTCTCACAATCGATACGTACACTCGGACGTCAAACTATTTCCTTGTAGACTGTGCGACTTTGCCGGCAAAACTTCATGGAGCCTCGTCCTTCACACACGAATCCACACGGGTGAGAAGCCATACAAATGTGGATTTCCAAATTGTAACCACGCCTGCGGGGATCCATCCGCCCTTCGGAATCACGAGCGCATCCACCAAGTCATCCGTCCGTTCTCTTGTTCTTACCCGGGTTGTAGTTTCGCGGCCAGGACCAATTCTATGCGGGTCCAACATGAGGAGACCCACACGGATGTCAAGAGATTCCCCTGTCCACTCTGTCCCTTCATGGGACGCCGGAAGCCCCATGTGACAGACCATATGAAATCCGCCCACTCAAAATTGAAACCCTTTAAATGTCCTCACTGTGCATATGCTTCCAAGAAGAGAGGGAATTTAACCAAGCACGTCCAGATGGCACACCCTGAGAAAATTATCGGCGGGAAGCAAAGAGTTTTTGAATTGTCCTCACCGCCCATGCGCCTACAAAACCATGACCAAGGGCTCCTTGAAAATGCATGTGATGACTCACACTGGGGAGAAACCACACAAATGCAGCCTCTGCCCATTCTCTTGTATTCAATCGAGTGCTTTGAAGCAGTACATGCGCAATCATACGAAAGAAAAGCCGTACGCGTGTTCCCTCTGCACGTTCGAATGCGCGTCGGGCAGAGGTCTGACGGCTCACGTGATCACCCACCACACATCTGAGAAGGACATGAGATTCAAATGTGATTTGTGTGAGTGCGCATGCGTCAGCAACTATCAACTCAAAGTGCACAAGGGCACTGTTCACCCCACGAGGGCAGACACTGAGAAACGGCTCAAATGTTCTTGGCCTCAATGTGACTACTCCAGCTTCTACAGATCCCATGTGAAGAAACATGAGCGGCGTCATGAGGATCCCAAGTCCAAATTGTATTCCAATTCGAATCCTACCGCTCAATTATCGGAAGGTGAAAACAACCATTCAAACGCCGTGGACTCTACATTGGCCGCCATGGACAGCAAGCAAAGGGCCGCTCATTTCTACAGCCAAAGCTTGCCTCGAGTTCTTCTCCAACGGATTTGAGGAATTTAAAAAGAGGAAGGAAAAAGCATTCACGTACAATAGTAACAATTAAATATGTATTTGAATTCACTTGTACATTTGAAAACTATATACAAATTAAATAATAAACAATTATTCAGGCAGTTGATTAAATTATAGCGATGCTCCTCGAACGATGCTTAATTTAATATTGCGAAACATGACTAACATAACTAACATAACTAACGAAACATGAGATTGACATTGAACTTTCAAGTCTCAAAACCCGTCGACAGGAAATAGAATTCATATTTGTCCTCGTCATTTCACTATATAAAACGAAATAAAATAGCCATCCAGTAAAAGAATTTTCGTAGCTATATCCCCTTGCAGTCCAAATAATTTTCAAAATTTGCAGTTTGAATTAAAGTGGGCGTTCCATTTCAACTGAAAAACTTCCATGAAATTGAATTAAATCGCCTTTCAATTCCATCAAAACAAGCGGACTGTGGGCAGAAAGCTCAATCATAAGACTTTCCAATTATCTTTAACCGCAATCGGTCCATTGAATATACCCTAGAAAATGGCAGAATAATTTTCATTGTCCTCTACAAAATATTTGATAAATGTCAGGAAGGGACAGCCATATAGCTTAACCTTCAGGATTTGCCTCCGATTCCTTCAAATTTCAAAGGCAGGAAAGCAAAGTGCATACGCGTGCTAAGTTGAATTGAAATTGCAATTGAAAATACGGGTGGAAATTTCGGAATTCCCAGTTTGAAATATTCATTCTCTTTCACCTCTTATAACATTGACCATTGAGTTGAACACCACGTTCGTCTGTGTTAGTATAGCGTTTGGAGTGGGTCGAGAGACGAGTTTCTTGAGAAATATGAAGTTGAAAGGAATAGTGGAATTTCTATGCATGGTCATCCACACAGTCCGTTTGCGACATTTTTAGGAGGAATTTCTGGACAATTTCCGCCTGAATATCCTCTGGAATGATTGTGCTCTTTATCTTGGCCAGTTGGGGAACTTACATTTTGTTTTCATCATGTGGTTCTCTCCTTTTTTTCGTCACGACTTTCCCCGACTCGATGCACAGTCCGTCATTCACAAACTACGGTGGTTTTTTTTTGATAGTCCGTAAAATATTTCATTTAATATTATGATTGTATAATATGATTGGGCTTTGAGTTTTCTCTCCATATTTGAGATGATGCATTGAATTTTTTACTTTTTCTTCTAAAATAATTGCAGGCAGGATTGCTGGCCATCATTTGACGTCGTGTGATGACGTCTCTGAAGGATTTTCGGGAATATGAAGTTCAAATGAAATTCTGGAATTTGGTGTTTGCGCGGGTTCTCTTTGGCTCTCCAAGCTCGTTTGCCTCGTTTTGGGGATTTTGGGTGGGTTCTCTGTCATTCGAATTGCCCACTCAAACCCGATATTGGCCATCATCTATATACTTGATGTGCAATTTGGACGCCCTCACAGTGTTCATTGCCATTTTCCAGCGGGCTCATTAAGTGACCCAGAAAACGGAGGAGCTGAGGCAGGTCATCAACTTGACCACGAGTCAGTTGAGTTCACGGCATAAGCAAAAATACTGCGAAAGGATGTTGGGGTTGGGTTCAATTCCGCGGATTGGGGAATCTATATAGAACTGGATTCGGAGTTTCGAATTCGGATTTCTTAGAATTTGACTTTGGATTCGGATTCCTCGTGATTGTTTAGTCCACTGAATCCGTAGAAAAAAAATATAGTGTGCAAACGGGTCCAAAACTCCGAAAAACATTGAATTCGGAGTTTTGAATCCGGCTTTCGTATAATTTAATTTCGGATTTGGAGTCCTCGTAATTTTTACTCCAAAATTGTCAAACAACGATAAATTTTTTTATTTTAAACGAGAATGTGCTCAATGGTGGAAATTAAATTCGTTGTTGAATATAGCAACAGGGATTTGCCGGAACGCCGCGGACGCTCCAATTTCTCAAATCGGTGGTGCCGCATGACTATATAAACATTGATATGTATTTCCTATTCTTTTTGAGGGCGAAAACAGTTTTCTTGCATCAATTAACACGCACTTTACACCATTTTAATTAAACCTGTCTTGTTTTTATTAAAACCATGTGCTTGAAAATAAATATAGAGGAAAGTGCAATAGTGAGCCACTTATATACGTTTTGACTTGTAGACAGAAAACGAATAATAGGACAAAGTTGTGGGTGGTGTCATTCAAAAGAGGGAGAAATAGACTTCGTTTCATACATTTGGTTTGTTAGGCGAATTTCAATATGTCCACCTGTTTTCATGGCATGAAAAATGGACCAATAACAGGGGTGTGGGGCAGAATTGAGCCAGCATAGGTGTGGGGCAAAACTGAGCCATATGTATTTTAATGGAAAAGGTGAGAGAGAATTGAAATCGAGCCAACGTCAAGGATATCCGCGCGGAAAGTTGCCCTCAGCCGCTTAAAATACTCTGTTTGAAAATTTGTGTGGCTCATTTTTGCCCCACTACCAAAAGGGATACCCCCAGAATTTAAAAAACTCCTGTAATTAACTAACTAACCATAAAATCCTACCATTTAATGTAATGGATACGAAGTAAATTTCATGTGGATTTAATATGGAAAAGTGAAATTATTTATATGCATTTAATAGTGACACTACAAATCGAATTATCCTGATGGCTTCCAAAAGCTCTTTGAATAACTTTGGAATCCGATTTCGACGACTTCTCTTATAAAGCTTATAATTAGTTTTTGGGTGGGCTAAAATTAAAATTTGAGTCATTAAATTATTCCTCGTAAATTGGCCAACATTTTTCGACGAGCAACTTCATACTTGACCTTTGCGTTTCCAGCGCGGGTCAAATTTTGCGAGTGGATCAGTTTTCCTCCCTGTTCATTTTTGCCCCACGTCCCTCTAATAGATAAATGCAAATTAAATCTTGTCAAAATTTCATATCTTCGTAAAATTTCCTTGTATTAATTTCTCCACCTTACAAACCAATGACATTTTTTTTATTTACAATTGAGGTGAGCGCAGTGAGCAAACTTTAGTCAATATTCTCCATTTATTCAACAAAATCAACAGCCTAGAGGAGTCTCATTTGTTTAAATGGGAACATTTGAAACATTTGCTCTCCACACGTTTGTGCCCTGTCCGCACGGTAGGGCAAACGTCGTTCTTTCGTTCCGAATGGGGAGCGATAAAAATGCGGTCGTTCTAAATTGGGAACGACCGTTCTATTTTTTCGTTCCCTGCTAAAATTTCGTATGCTACAACATATGAAATGGATTAAAAATTATTTTTGAGCATGTGTAGCCCTTCTTTTTTTCGTTCTAACTCTCGTTCTTACGTAAAATAGTTTCCTAATAACCCGTCCAAATTTTTGTTCTTATCTCCAAAAAATTTCGTTCGAACCCCTGTTCTTATTCCTTAAACAAAGTCAGAATTTCGTTCTATATAATGCAACTTTTTTTCGTTCTCGAGAGAACGAAAGAACGACTTTTGCCGTAGCGTGTTTGTGCCGTGTACTTTTTGGTTTTTGGTCCTTGGAGGATGAAGAATGGAGACTGAGCTAGAACTAAATGCCAATACTTGTCATAATAAAGTAAATATGGCTTGCTTTCCCCTGTCAACATGTGGACATGTCACAAATTCGTTCCAACGTATTGTGTGGGTTGAACGTGGATAATTGAGGACATCCACAGACTCCACACATTCGCAAGGGACTCAAATGTCGATGACCAAATATATGGCACACTTGTAGTCATTATACCGCCATTAATCCCCAACATTCATTGAAAATGCAAAGCTGTCTGTTTTCTGCAAGCAAAACACAAAATGTCTTCGTAAAACTAAATTAAACTATATTGCCCCCTTTCAACGTTCTTGCAGTTGAAAATGATCGAGCCAAAGGTTTTTCTCCTTCTTACTGTGTGCGCGGGCGTCACTATAGCAACGGTTGAGAATAGTACTGCAACGCATTTGAACCTGACGCGGATTTTGGGTCCATTGAGAATCTGTCAAATCGTCGTCATCGCCGAGAGGGAGCCGGAGGGGAACCAATCAGAGCGTCACTCTGATGGGCTCAAATCATTTATATTGAAAATGCTGGAAGCGGTCCTGGCAGTCACGTTCGATGAACTGAAGGCCCCTGTCCAGAATCTGAATAACGTCGCCCTTGTTCCAGACCGCTGGCGCGAAGTGACGAAAAAACATGGAGGGATGTGCTATAGCTACTTGATCATCCCATCGTCTAGGTCCGAGTTCACGTCCAGGGCCAATAAGCGAACGCAAGAAGAGGAATCTGGAGAATACCGTGATGTGGACCTCCGCTATCCCTTACTGAACAAAAAACAAAATAAACGGTTCTTCATCCACACCGTTCTCGCCAGAGACATTTTCCTCGTTTTGACAAGAATTGAGACGCGATTCATTCAACTAGCTCCACCTTTTGACTGTGCACTCCCACTCAACTACTTGTTTCTTCTGTTCATATTTCCCCCACTGGGATCTGTTAACACAACCCCATTGCCCAAGGCGGCTTTTTTGGTTCGTTTGAAATGTGGTCCAGGAATCCCAGTCTGTATGGTTCCCGTTCAATTCCACATTAGTATTAGCTACGGGGCTGTAACTTTACAAAAGAGTTCTATACAGCAGATTAGAGGGCATGGAATGATTCCATGGAATAACCATGGAAGTATCTTGCTTGGATTCCAACGGCAAAGACGGGATTTCCAAGGCTCAAACCTCCTCATTGACGTGCCTTACGGCCCCTTTTCTCGAACTAAGACCGTGTTCAAATTTATGAAGGAAGCAAAGCTGAGGGAAGTCCACGGCTGGCCTTTGATTCACATTGCCCTTATCATGCTTGTTCTCACCCTGTCTCAGCACTCCAACTTCACAATTGAGCACTATAACGATGAATCTAATATAAATATGAACAGAAAGTGTTCTGTTGGCTATATTTACACGTACGCAACGGCCAGCTTCTACCAAACAAATATGGTGCAGCAAATGTATGACCTGGATTCGCAAGTCATAGTTTACAACACGGACAACGCCCTGGATTTCCTGAGTTGTTTCTACAGCTACGCCGCCCCTTTCACAGCAGGTGTTTGGTCGGGATTCGTTGTGGCAGTCGTTGGCGTGACTCTCCTCGTCATGCTAAGCTCCAACTTGAGATTGTCTCAACGTACAGAGATTGAGGTGATTGGTGATGAGAGTTCCGGCCGACATGGAACTCTCCTAACGACTTCCTTGTCTGCCGCTGGAATAGTTCTCGCTCCCATTGTGTGTCAATTCGTCAGTTTAGAGAGGAGAAAAAATGGTCCCGCCGCTCTGTTCACCTTCATTGTCTGGACCTTCTCGTCCTTTTTCATTGTCAACGTGTACTTCTCCGTCCTCCAAAGCACTCGCGTCATACCAAGACTCATTCGAGGTAGTCCAAAACCCCTAGAGGACTTGACTGCAGAGTCCTACACTTTCTATATGTCTGATATAGATAGAGACAACGCGGTTGCTCAATTGAAGACCTGGGAAAATTCAGAGTACTTTAAGAACGACAGTGTTTTCAGGAGACATGAACGGCTTATGAGGGACATTCAAACGTTTCCACCGAGGTCGTCTTTATGCAAGCTATTTAGGCTACACCGAGTCGGTTTTGTCTATCTTGAAAGCCCCTGGGACATGTCCGCCATCTGTGAGAGGAATCTTTTTCAGACTAAACAGCGGTTTTTTAGTCTGCAACGGGTTTGGTCCATGCTCTTACCAAATCTGGACACTGTCGTTGATATCACTACGAATCTAATTACCGCGGGACTCTTTGTATTTTGGTAGGATGGGAGAAGACGTCTGGGAGATACAAGCTATCAAATGTATTTCAATAAACCATCGTCCGGCGGTGAACACTCAATTGACTTGGAGCATTTCCTCAGCAAGCAGCTTGAGATGAAGGAAAAGAGCGGAACAATTGGACTGGACGATCCCATTGTCGAGTCCAGTTTTTATTGTTTGCTCTTGGGGATAGCTCTTGCTCTCATCCCGCTTGTAACCGAAGTGGTGGGTCGAAGATTGGGGGGCTGGAAAGCAAGGCGCAATTGGACTCGTCTCCTCATCAAAGTACAGAAGAGTATTAACTATTAACTCTGTTTGTTTATGTACTACCTATAGGTTACTAATATTTTTTAAACCTACATACATCAAAAGAATGGCTATATAGATTCCCGCGAAGCAATTACTTGATTTCATATGCTTTCAATAGTTAAATTTAGAATCATTACCTGCATACTACGTCACACCTCGTTTTGTCTAGGAAATCGTTTTGTGAATTCGAGTATTAAAACAATTACTTTCCTGAGTAAACTAGAAAATATATTATATATATCTAAATACTCTTACCAAACGTTTCTAACCTAAACTCAGGTTAGACATATAGTAGACATTGAAATGTGTATCTCTATCTTAAAATTAAAATTATTTTATAGTAGCGTCAACACAATGTTGAAATGATACGAGAAATATGACTATGATGTTTTTCATTTCTCACAGTTTCGTTTCCAATGTCCTTGACCTTTACCTTATCATTATGTTTCTGAAAATAATTTACCTGTATTATTTTCTTTGTAACATTTAAGGATAAAATCTTAAAAACATGATAAATTTGGGTGTCAGGCTTCTTAATGTTAACTTTACATTGTTAAGAAATTCTTAATTAGAATCTAGAATAATTGTTATTTTTAAGTATACTACTTAATTATGCAAGATGTAGGGAGTTAAAATAAATACTGTATAAACTGAAAAAGACAGTCAAGTACCTATAGCTTCATCAATAAATAATTTATGAAAATAATAATCTTAATCCACAGCTGCTGTGAACTGCTCAGCATTTTAATATTAGATAACCGCACACGCAACAATAATATGTAATAATAGATCACAACTATATACCTTACTATTCGAAATTCCCGCAAATTGTTTTAGAAATCAACCAAAGCATACCTATGTAAATATATATATAGGTACACGCAAACAATTCAGCTTGTCATTTACTCGCATTGGTACATTTGACGAAGGACGCGAAGGTCCCCTTCAGTGAATTCCGAGCTGTAACTCCCCACCCGATTCGTGTCACACTCGTAGCCTTTCTTGAAAACAAAGGCGGGCTTCCCTTTGATGGAGTAGGCTGCGTTCTTTTGTGGGTAGTGCATGATGCTGTAGCAATCATATGGACCATAATCTGTCACCTTCTCCGGCGCCACCTTCCACCATTGTCGCCATTCTGTGTGTGTCACCCCCCAAAAATCAATTGATTTCATTTTCTCTCTCATTCCTCATCACTCATCACACAGTCAAAAGATATAAAGGGAGGAAACAATGTGCGGAAGATTTCAATTTGAATTTGAATTCGCTTATTTGATTGTACCGGGTGTGATATTCTCATAGATGACCGTCATTGCTTTTTCCCGCGCTTGCCTCTGATGCTCGTGAATCACACCGGCGGCGTGCATGAACTCGTGAAGGACCACGTGGACGCTTGTGCAGCCACCGGAATTCAAATTCATGGGCTGCCCACCATTCCCATTCCGCCCCACGTAGGAGTTGCAACCGTTTCCATTGAGAATCCGGACATAGTCCTTGTCACTTGATGCGTACGGGGAAATCTCAATGCAGCCTTCCAAATAGGAATTCCATGTGTCGATCCCTTCTCGAACGGCATCTTGCGATCCCTCCGCTGTTTTAGTTTACATACATACATTCATCAAAAAAGGATTTCTTCAAAAACAAAAATTGAAATATATAATCGAGCCCCCGCGCTTCATATACTAATATTTTTTTTACTTTTACAACAGAAATTGTGGTTTTACTAGAGAGTTTGGTAAACCCGTTGAAAAAAGGAAATCGTAAATATTTTGGTGGGAATTTTAAAATTCGTTGGTTATGTGTACTTCGAATTTTAAAAATTGCCACGAAAGTATTTACGATTTTCTTTTCACGACGGGTTTACCAAACTCTCTACTTACGGTAATTTGTATCAAAATAATATGGGATCCGGCGATTCTGCCAGCGTTTTCTCTGTTCGGGAACGCCTTGACCCAGACTGACCCTGGTTGAATTCAAACGAATTATGTCATCTTCGATAATGTATGCACCCAAATCCAATTCTGGCGGCTCTGTAATAAACAAATGAACAATTCAATATATATACTTACATTAGTAATTCATCTATTGAAAAAACCAGGAGGAGTTGTAATTATCCATCACTGTTCACATTGTTGAAAAAGAGGGAGGAATATAACTATAACTATACCGTTCTGTACGGGGACGCCGAAAGTCAGAGTGAGACCAATGGCCAACAGGGCCAAGACGAGGAAAATCCGCTGGTTCATTTCAGAATTTCAGTCCAAAAGTGCGGAAGGAAATTGAAGGTGTGTGAGACCTGTGCGGAATGAATGAATTTTAAGTGGCAACTTTAGTTCTTTTTATATATATACGCAAGGTTTATAGCAATGGACGAAAGAACTTGGCCTCCTTTTCATTATGGACATTTGTGGTCCTTTTACTATATTATACCTGCGGTTTCTCCATTGACCTTCCGCTTGCACGTCGTCACCAACCGGATTTCTCCAATTCAATAGCACACATGAAGTTCATTTGCACACGCAATATCCATATTTTGCGCTCTTCTTGACGTTCTTTGTGGTGAAAAGTAATTACTGAACTGAATTTAAATGGAATACTTTGGAGCGTGAAAAACATACGGTAAATCATGGAAATGAGGTCTTTTCTGGCGCTAATTACAAATTAAATGAAAATAAATGTTCAGCTTGTGTGTGTTTTGCGGAAAGATGTCTACAGGAAATTACTCTTTAGTAATATAATGACGCAATTCACTGTTTTGATGGAAACGAACCGCCAATAAGATAAATAATAACAAATAAGGATAAAATTTTTAAATATGTAAGAGTCCCACCGTTGTCTTTAGACGGGCTTACAATTAGTCTTCTGATGTACAATCTTGAGGACATTTTCTTGTCAGCTCATTTACTTCAAATATTCATCTGAATTTCGTATCCGTTACACATTTTGACCCGAAATTTCAATTTTAATTTTTGTGAACCATGTTTTGAACTTTCCTCTATATAATTAAACTGACGTTTGATATTTTCGAGGTAAGCAGTGAAGACGCGGTGACTGGCCCACCAGAAGTTCAAAGTTCCCACAAGGCAACTCTGAGAAAATCCAACCAAAGTGACAACGTCACCTTTTCTGTCGGAGCCTGCCTTTTCAAAGTCTCTACAGAATTGTCTATAGGGCATTTTGAAAAACAAAACTCATTACTTTCTCGCCAATCCGATGGAGAGTCATCGCATATACACAAAATACTCACGTGAACCTTTCATATTCAGCTTTGAGTCTTTGGCAATCCATTTGAAACACGCACATTGACATTTTGAATAATAACACGGGGATTTCAAATAGGTCATGGAGTTTGAAGCGAACCCGGAACAGAGTTGAAACACATTTGACTGGAAATTATCTCAACAGGCAATGGTCCACCAAATAAAAATCCTTCTCAGTTCCGGCATTTATCGGTTGTGGGAGGAATGGGATGGGATTCGCTTCCTGACTAAGTTGTACCACAGTTTGGTTCCCTAGCGGGATATTCAATTAATCGGGCCATCATGGATGAGTCAACGCCGCCCTTCACCCCTTTCTTTCCGCCACTCGGACATTATATCACATCATTTTCTACTGCTGTGTGTGGTTCCTCGGGCAGGATTTTCTCTTGGTTGACTCTGTGGCGATGGTTTTGTGTGTGCGTGGGCGGCGGAGGGCAATTCTATCTTGTGGCTCTTGCATTTCCCTTCGCATTGTCTGCTGTTATTTTGGCGGCAATTTCAATTGAAATTTATCCGTACAAATGACGATGACAATGACAATGACGATGAAGAGCAAAATGGCAAAATGAGAGAAAAATGAGCGATCAAAATCAAACAATGTTAAAGGGACAAAAGGGAATCCATGGAAATTCGTCGGCAGGAAATTCGTCGGCGGGAAATTGGTCGGCAGGAAATTGGTCGGCAAGTGGATAGCGATGTAGAATGCATTTCTCCACACTTGTACCGCACCACGATCGGCGTTCCACTCTCACACAAAAAATGTTTATGTAATTGGCCGCCAGCGCCATTTTCGGGGCAAAATGAGATTTTGAAAAAATGGCTTTTTGAGCTTCCTGAGAGCCTAATTAACACAGTCGAAAACATTGTCATATCAGTGATTCGAGGGTCATATCAAATATATCACAATCATGTGTATTCATTTTGGTTAATTTATGTTACCAAAATGCCATTAGTTAAAACCAATATAATATTAGAGTAGAATGGTGTCTGTATTGCTTAGTCGTTTTTGGCTACTACCAATGTGTAGAAGTGACAAATAAATTGTTTTTTCTCTCTTGAGCAATAGGAGGGGCAAATTGAGGATTTTAAAAATTGGGGCAACGTGAGATTGTAAAAGAGAAGTGATGTTTAAATACTGTTCGACTAAAATATGGGATTGGTTGTGCAATTTTTCTTACAAAACTTATGACTTACGGCAGAGCAAATCCATAGCTAAAGAAAAGGGTTTTTTAGTCCGACTTTTTCACTTTTTACTTTTTTTAGATAAAGACTGGACGAAAATAAGGGACACGTGTTTTTTGTTTTTAGAAATTCTCACCCGTTTCAACAGGACGATTTTTTCAATTTCGGTAAAAAAGGTTGAAATTTTCGAAAATTTAAAAAACGGTACCCGTGTAGAATAGGCCAAGGAAGAATATATCAAAGAAAATCCGAGATTCGTGCAATAGGGAATTTATAAAAATGGCAATACCTTTGTCAAAGTTGACCAAAATTGTTGTCAAACTTTGTCAAACTTTCGACCCCCCATAAAATACCGCCCCAGGTCAAGTTAGAATTTTTTAAAAATTACTTTTGTATACTACTTTCATATAAGGAAGACACGTAGTTAGTTTT
>JAIUND010003264.1:0-16800 GCA_034699125.1 Gisinianus flammeolus
TAATTACAAGTCGTAATCCAATTTATGATACAAAATAAATTACCTAAAATCGATATTAGTCGCGCCTTGAAAATTTCCAGTTTAAATTTAAACTCAAAGTCACTTTAATCTACGTTTCAAAAGTACAATTATCTTTTAATTTTCAACAGTTTTTTTAAAATATTTAACATCAAAATCTCAAAAATAAATTTTCACCACTCTATCAAGCAATCATTTCTGCATTTTTTAATGCCAAACAGGACTGTCTACGTCGCTCCGTTTAATCTTGACACTCTTTGACATGTCAACTTTCGTGAAATGCAATTTCATGGCAAGTCTTAAGCACACAATTGATTGCAGGGGGGAGCCCTTGAGTTATCCTTGCAGCAGCGTGACCTCCATTCTTTTGAATCCAAACTTTTTTTTGAGACTTTTCCAAAAAGTCTGAGTAAAATTGCATCATTTTAATTCCATTTAAGTTTTGGTGACATTCATTCACCATCCAGATCTATTTTGTTTGTTATAAAACCATTAACTGAAGGCATTCTGACCAACTCTCAATATATTCAAGGTTTTAAAGGTGAGTAAATCATGTACATTTTAAATGTGATATTTATGCTATTATACAACTTCTTTTTTTCGTCTTTTCCGACTTCCACATTCAATTCAATGTTTTCTATTTTTTTTGGTGATTGATCGTGAAAATAATATTTTACCTTCTTTTATTGAAACTATATATTTGTTTGTATTTGAAATTGAAAAGGTCCACATATGCTTAAATTATTTTGTGTGTGGGGATGATGGAGATGATGGACACGTCAACAATGTCTCAAAGTACAGAGCAAGAAACTCTCGTAAGTCATCATTCAAATATTTTTTTGTTCTCATTTCTCATTCTGATTTTAATTTTTTAAATTATGTGTATTACTTCTGCTATATAGAAGAATTAAAAAAACAAATATGATATTTGATGCATTTTTTTTAATCTGACTGTACTGACTTTTGTATATAGGGTCAAATCCAAAAGCTCTTGGAGTCGTTTCAAGGGCTGACGAATGCAGGTCTGGATGGAGATGCACAAATACTTCATAAAGCTGTACGGTCAATTACCAATTAACACAAAAAAACATTAGCATATAATTTAAAACAATAATAAGTATATACGTATAACATATAACAATTACGTTAAAAACAAGTATGTATGTACAACTGTTGTTGTTTACATTGCTTTGCATTAGGTTGGCAATATTTTAAAGGAAAAAGAAAAAGAGCCAGAATTGGATCCTTTGACCCAAACTATTGAACAAGACATCATTGTAAATATATATTAAAAAATTATCAAATAATCCCACATTTATAGTTTGTACTTTTGTACATAATAAAAATGATTGCTTTTTTCCCTGTTTCACTATACTTTTTGCAGTCCACCGTGAGAACTTTGGTTAATTATTATGATGATCTTGCCAAAGTAATTGCCAATTAAGGATTTTAGTCCATTCGTTGAAAACGTGAGCTTCATTTTCAATTTTAGTATATGCGTAAATTATTTATTTTTTTCATTTTAATTTAATTTGTTTTATTATACGAATATCAAAATGAGGATATTTTCCACAATCCTTTGATTATGTATTTTTAGCTTGAAACGGTTCTGCAAAAGCTCCAGGATTATCCGCATCAGATGATTCAACAAATGAATCCGAGTGGGAATTATTCCCAAGTTCACATCTCTCTGCAACCGGACTTTTGGAATGATGAGGAAAACTATGAAAGCGAAAGCTCAGATTGTGAAATTGTTTTTGAGGTTAGTGAACACAGGCTTAAAATATAAAATCATTACAAAGTTCCTCAATCGATTATAAAATCAAAGTATATATATACTTTTCCCTTGGTCATGCCAATAACACTTAAAATTACAATAAAAATCTACATATATGAGGAATGAAAATCTCTAATATTATTCTTGTTTTATTCATTTATTTACAGGCTCATCCGCCGGAACCCAACGAGAACGAGAATGAAGAAACCGTCGGAGATTTTTTTGATTTCCCCGAGGACCGTCCAAATTTTCCCAGTACAAGTTTGCAATGTCGAAAATCCGTGATTGTGATGCACCAGTAAATTATTTTACCTTATTATACTTTTAAGTAATGGTAAATAAGTTTAGAATGATTTTTCGTTCAATTTAACAATTACCGGATGCTTTTTGAATTTTGTTTTGTGCAGGTCCTCACATAATATTGTGGAAAATGTGAATACAACGATGGATTTACAAGGGATGAATGTGGAAGAGTCCGAGTTGCTCATGCCGACGACAGAGTCAACTCAAAGCCCTCCACCAAATGAATCAAATGATCATGAAGAAGAATTGATTGAGAATACGGAGAACACGGTGAGGACAACAAACAAAATGAAACGAGATCATCTCCGTCTTTTTTTTTTACATAATTGATTTAATTTCAGCCACGTTTTCTTGGCAATTTATTTTCAGGGCGTTAATATACTCATGTTTAAACCCTTATGCTTATGAATATGCATGTCTGTATGATTCCAAGGTTACTGCCGGATCCAGTCGGGATGAAGAAATACCTGGAGGATCTTTGGTGGAAAGAATTAAGACGCGGCTACGTAAGCCACGTAAACGTCAGTCTGAGGGAGAAACCGGACCCACAATTGACATCTCAAAGAAACGGAGGAAACGTAAACGTCAGTCTGCTGGAGGAAAAGGACCCTCAAAGAAAATAAAAGAGTTTGTGGTGAGAAAAAACAAAATGATGAAACGATAATCTCGTCAGTCTGTGATGCTGTGTGCTGGTTTCATTTGAGAAATGTTTCCTTTACCTTTTACCACAAACATTTCATTCACGGAATTTACACTTGTATCTTTTGTTTTTAATTTTCAGGCTCCTCCTGAGAACGACCTTCCTGCGCTACGTTCAATATTTTTGATGTGAAACATAAAGTTTCGATTCCTACAGTGATTTGACAAAAAGTGGACTCAAAGTTACAAAAAAACACAGGTTTTGTCAAAAAGTTCAGTCAAGCACTTTTTCAAAACATAATATTTCTGGTCCAAACATTGTTTTTGGCCTTTTGACACTTGTAATCGCTTTTTATTAACCCAAATTCACGGTAGGGCAAAACTCGTACTTTCGTTCTCTTGGGAACGAAAAAAAGATGAATTAGAACGAAAATCTGACTTTTGTTAGTGAATAAGAACGGGGGTTAGAACGAAATATCAGAATTTTGGGGGAATAAGAACGTGAGTTAGAACGGAATTTCGCAGTTTTTAGGTAGTAAGAACGAGAGGTAGAACGGGATTTGGAGAAAATATTTGAGTAAGACCGAGAGTTAGAACGACATTTAGAAGGAAACGGCAACACGCAACAGTTTGTTTTATAGCTACACAATAGAAAATTATTGAGCCAAGTTCACGGGATTCAACACAAAAGAAGGGAATTTTTAGCTTTCACAAAACCGCGATAAACGCATATCTTAATTTCTTATATTCTATTTGTATTCCTCACAAAACAAAAGTGAGTGTAATTTAGAAATTGTCATTGATAAGCTCACTCCTCTTCTATTTTCGGATCCTAATTTGCCATCAACTTCCGGTTCAGTGAGTTCAACTGTAGAACGGAATTTGAAAGCATTTGAAGATTACCGAAGCCAACAAGAAGAAAAGCATTTAATTAGTTTTAAGGAAAAGTATACATTATATACTAGTATTACCGGAAATCTTGAAGTACAAAAATTGATAACACATATGTAATCATTTGTCTAGCAAAAACTCTGAAAGTTTTAAGTTGATTTGTGGTCATATTATTCAATTCAAATTTTAAGAGAACGAAAGAACGGAACGGGGTAACTTGATTGGGAACGGAACGAGGATCAATTTTTTGGAGAACGGAACGAGAAGAGAACGGAACGACTGCATTTCTTCTCGTTCTCCGTTCCGAACGAAGAACGACGTTTGCCCTACCGTGCCCAAATTAACTCGTCAAATTTTTGCAAGCATCATATTCGAGAATAACCTACTTTTTTCTTTGATTAAAGTTGACTGGTAAACTTTTGCCCACCATATTTAATCCTTTTTGGACTCTTTCTCAACACTGAAATAAATGGTGACTAATTAAAATTAGCGTGATGCACTAAATCTACGAACGACAGAGAACGTTCTAGATTTTTCAATAGTATCAATAACATTTGTCATTTTTGTAGGCTTATGTGTAACATTTGTTAGGCTTTTGAGTTATGATCAACCAAAGTCGTGGTAAACTTTTGCCCCACGGTCCTCCAATACTTATTACACAAAAATATAGTTATGAATTTCATTTTTTTTTCTTTGTCTTTATATTTATGCTGAAAGTTTTGTCTTTTTTATGCAAGTAGATAATTTGAGAGATTTTCTATACGATAATTTTGTGTTTGCACGGAAATGAAAGAGTTTCTCTTTGTCCATATACTTACAATATTTTCTCTTCCTATAATATATATATAGAATACCTAAGGATAAGTACATATCAATTTTCTGGACATTTTGTAGCTCTATACAAATTGACTGATATGTGTTTAAAAAATGTTCCCATGATTTCCGTTATGTTTACTACAAAAATGATTCAAAGATATATTCATGTTTGCACCAACTTCAAAAGTCGAATTAAACATTTAAATTTAAAATCAAAGTCAATCAAAGTGTGAGCACAGCTGAATCATTTGTCATATGTAAATTGAATAAATATACTTGACTTTCATCTGGTGTATCCAAAAATTGGCAAATGATTTTGACATGAACCATGAAAAATTCCAAGCTCCTGCTATATTTCAATGTTCAAATACTTAAAATCTAGATATTTGTTCTTCCACATATTTTGTTGTTGCTGTCTGGCCGTGATTAAAAGGTTTTTACTTAAGACTGAGGAAAATTACATACTGTGTTAATTCAGACTTCAAGAAATAAATTGAACTTATTAAATTCGGATGACGCTTTTGATGAAGATGAAACTTTTAACGTTTTACACAAATTGCTGTTTGACTTGGACGTCAAGCGGTTTTCGAAATCCATCCGGATCCGTACATAAAAATTCCCATTTCAAACACCAGCAGTATTTTTGTTATTGCATTTTTTATTAATATACTTTGTGTAAAAACTCGAATTGACTCCTCGAATTTACAAATGGTATTGAAAATCAAAAAGCAATAGTTCGTCTTGTAAGTTAAAACAAAACCCGGTGCGTTTTAACTATTTTAAAAAATTTCTATAATTAATGAAGTTTCATTGAAAGCAACACTGCTCAAAACATAGCTGCGAACACGACACCCACAATCGTGGTAAAGCTCCCCCCAAATTTCACGATCGTGAAAAAGTGGAAAAGCAAGTTTGCTAACATGTAAATTTCCATATCAAACCTGTCTCAAATTTTCTTGGTTTTTCCTATAGTTAAGGCATTTTTCTTAACTATTACAAATTTTTTAAGCAAGTTTAAAAAAAAATTTTTTTTTTTTGACCTGACCGATTAGTGACCCTTCAAAATTTTAAGATTTTTGAAAAAAAGTTCAAATTTTGAATTTTTTTTTGAAACAAGTTTGCTTCATATGGCAATATTTTCCATGCATGAGGGAAAATGTTGACTCCCTTCAAGAAGCTGGTCACGCCCCCAAATGATACATTGTTAATGTCCCTAAGAAAATGAATACCATATATACTGTTATAGAACCCCACCTCCTATAGAACCCCTGCGGTTGTATAGGATTTTCTGATAAAACCCCATGCTTTCAATGACATACTCTGATTTACATTACATTACAAATCATAGATTTTGAGAACCCTCTTATACAACCCCACCGCAGGGGTTCTATGGCAGTATGTACGGTACTTCAGCACTTTTGCTTCCTGTTATTATTAGTACTTGAGCACTGTTGCTTAATGTTATTATTAGTACTTGAGCACTGTTGCTTCCTGTTATTATTAGTACTTGAGCACTGTTGCTTAATGTTATTATTAGTACTTGAGCACTGTTGCTTCATGTTATTATTAGTACTTGAGCACTGTTGCTTCCTGTTATTATTAGTACTTGAGCACTGTTGCTTCCTGTTATTATTAGTACTTGAGCACTGTTGCTTGCATACGGTTCTTACTATTTAAGCATTTCTGCTTGTATTTATATAAAACAAATGCAAACGTTTATAAGCAAAAATGTTCAAGTCGGAACTTGTTGAAGCAAAATAGACGCTTTGCTGTCATGAGGCTGATTGTCAATATTCTTGTATAAATTTAGCCCCAAAACAAACTTTTTGGCCTCAAAGCCGGAGCTAAATTGGTGGTTTTGAGGCCATAAATTTTGTTTTTTGGGCTAAATTTAAAACAATCTGGAATTTGCCTCATACGGCTTGTAGCCAAATAATGTGTCCAAATTAACCGAAGCAAATTTGCTTTGCAAGCACAAATGCTTCGTCATTTGGGGGCGTGGCCAACTTCTGATTTCCCATCATGCCATATAAAGCAAATTTGTTTCAAAAGCAAACTTGCTTCCCAAGCAAACTTGCTTCCCAAGCAAACTTGCTTCAAAAAAAAAAAATTCAAAATTTTGAAAAGTGACTAAAGGGTTAGGTCAAAATATTCAAAAAAAATTTTGACCAAGCAAACTTGCTTTAACGTTAAAATCTCATATCAAATTTCCTCTGATATGCAGCAAACTTGCTGCCATCTCGACCAAATTTGATTTTTCATTTTTGACGATCGTGAAATGGCCCATATGTAAAATTAACATATAAGCAAATTTGATTTTTCATTTTTCACGATCGTGAAATTTTTGGGGGCGGACTACCACGATCGTGGGTATCGTGTTCGCAGCTATTGCTCAAAAATCGAACTACTACTTCTGGTAGAAATGAAACCATTAAAAAATGTGCTCGGCGTTCAACTCGTACAAATCTTTGTGTTCTTTATTCCTTCATCCACAAACGGCACTTATTACGAAAATCCAATCGTAAATTCCAACTAGATTTATTTTAACCACAGTCGTGGTCGTGATGACTGTATTAGTTAAAACAAATCTAGTTGGAATTTACGCTATACTTTCTTTCAATCCATAATTATAGTTACAATAAGGAATTCTACCGCTCTCCTCTTGATTCTGACATATTATACCTGTGTAAATTCATTTTCCCGTCTTAAACTGAAATGATTGAAATCATTTGGAATCATTTCATTTCACCCGAGAATTTTTTTGAAAGTGTATGGTGGAATGAAATTGAATTAAAAATCAAAGATTGTGGTAAGTACTGACTCAACTGACTGGTGGCAATCAACATCGTGCTGTTAATTTAAGGTAATTAATTTATTCATTTCGAATCGGGAAAAGTTTACATCAAGATGAGCCAACACCAAAGATTACAAGTGAGTGCTCTGTTTTTTTCATGGACAAAATATGCTATGAAGTAAGAATTTTGGAGAATGACCAAGCAGAACCAAATCGAGCAATATAGACAATATATATATAGGGATTCCAAAATCCTTCCAGAGAATCCGGAGCAAATGAATGGGAAAATTTTAGAGCCACAGAATCAGCCAACATCAACGACATCAAGGGAATTTCCGAGTTTTTTGAAATATAAGATCTGTGTGGAATTTGCACACCGCGCGACGTTTCCCTTCATCAATCCACATCCAAATCCCGTTCGTCTTCCTTTGGTCGTGCATTCCAAAATAAAATCCACTCCCGTAAATGTCGCTTCCAAAACATCTCATCAAAGCGCCTGCGCCAGACTCGCCTTCTCATGTCCATACTCATCCACCACATTTTGACGTTTTGCAAAGAAAATGAATGAAATTTGATTGCACAGATTACAAAAATGAATAAAACCAGTAGATGAAGATACAGAACGCTGTGAAAGACCCGATGAGACACAAAACCATGAAAATCAAACACGGAACTCCCATCACAATTCCCAAATCTCAACTGTGATGAATAGAATAAAAGCGTAATGTAATCTTTCCTTTACTTTTTTGTACTCTGTGTGTTTTGCCTGCATATAAAAAAGACGGTATGATTTTATGATTTTCCTTAAGTATATAAATTTTCTTTACAAGGAAAAGTCAAGCTGCTGTATATAGTTTTCGTTTCTGTGTGTGAAGTGAAGTGAAATATTGTGAAGTGAAACATAAAAAACCCAACAAGGCCGGTCCCAGAATTCACTAAATAATTCATTATAAAATGGAATGGAACATTTTTAATTTGGGAAAAGTATAGTTACTGGCGTGGCACGACAATTCAGTTTTATGTACGATATTGTCGTGGAGTTGAGAGAATATATGGATTTTTATGCAATTAAATAGAAATCAACCCTAAGGAAAGTGACAAAACTATATGTTTGTTGCTTTCAAGAAGGAACTTTAAGGAGGCTTAAAAGTAATTCAAAAGTCCATGAAAAATCCCATCAAATTGTCCAATTATTTTTCACAGTCTCTATCAACTATTTTATTGTCTTTCGTTTTATTCATATCAGCGGGGTCATTTGTTACTTAATACTGTCGGATTAAAAAAACAGAACCCTCCAAGGATAGATTTAGGAATCCTTGCCCATTTAAAATACATAGGGTGGGAGGAGCTACGAAGGAGAGAGAAAGGCTCTACAGTTTTTAATCGGAGAGTAATATGGCATTTTTGTGAGGGGATATTTCTACTGGCATTCGGTGATTGCCAGTGCCAGAAACGAGCAAATACTTTTAAGTTGTAGTGTGCAAAATTCGGATCCGCGTGTTAAACAAATATTTTCAATTAATTTAATATTACTTCCAAACTTCCAACTTCTGTTTCTGCTTTGCCATGTTCATGGCAAAAACAGGTGGATTTAATTGAAAAGGTTATCATAAATTCAAAAGAGACATTTCGTATATGCTTCAGTTTCTTCCTCATTAAAATTCTCGTTTCCAGTATAGGAATTAGGAAATAATAAAAAACGGAATATTTATTGGGAATATGTAGAAATTAAGTAGTGGGGAAGAAATTAAATCCTATCCAACTCCGTATTGAGGTTGGAATGCAGTCAGTAAAAATCTAGTTGGCGTCCAACTCTTACAAATTATTCATTTAATTTCTTCATCGTTCATCCTCACGAATTTTTCGTGACTATATAGGAAATGAAGATTGTAAAATTCTAGTCTATTTTTGGTGGGTCATTTTTGTTGGAGGGAAAAAAAGTTTTCTCCAGGAAATTTCGCGGATGAAGACCAAACCGGCCGGTCCAGCTCCATACAAATAATTACTGGACAAAAAAAGGGAGTTTCCATAGTCACGGATGCGTCGTAAATGCGTTCGACTGTTCAAAACATCCCGCACATTTGCGCAAATCAGGGGATCATGAAATCTCCTCACATGAACCTCAATAAACCAGGCCAAAGAAGTGTGAAGATTCTCCCATAATGAGAACAATCCTGAATTAAGGAACCTCGTATGATTATTAACGAGGTGATACAAGTTGGAGAAGAGAATCTTGCAACGAGATTGGCCATCCAAATTCCTTATACAAAACGTGATAGTCCCAACCATCCAGGAGTCCTCCATAACGGATGACATCGTATAGTTGTTACTAGAAGGGACTAAAAATCCAAAACGAGTAGTATCACTATCCCGAAACCGATGCCGATGCCAGATGCTTTCGTTACTTTTATACCAATTAGCTACAATGACGTTTATTGCGGACGAGTCATTCCTCGTTCAAACTGCTAGATTTGCAAGCGTTCTTCGTCGCCCTTCGTTTATGCTGGGATCCATAGAGAGGACTAAATTTAAAATGCCTATTAACGAGCTCCTCCGAACTGTAACTGACTTTGTTCACCTTTGGAGCGAGCAAATGGCTTTTCATCTCCGCCTGGTAAAGCAAACTCAGGACGAAGCAAAAAAAAGATCCAAAATGTGAATAAGCTACGCGCGCCTTGATTTTCAAATATTTTCAATGTAAATGGGGACGGCAATTGTGACACGAACGGCGGCAAGATCGTCCAAATGATTCCTGTGATAAAATAAAATAAATAGATTAAACTTAATTTTAGTTTTTGACCTAGGCCTCGACGGTTTGGAACAGACATTTGAGCAGATTTTAGTTTTTGACCTAGGTCTCGATAGTTTGGAACAGAAATGTAAAACAAATTTCGCTTTTGACCTAGGTTTTGGAATTTCGGAAGAGAAGTTCGTTTCCTTTCGTGCTAAACTGTAAGTTCAAGCCGTCTCCCTCTCGACTTATTTTGATACCAATGAACGATGCCATTGAGACCGATGCATAATCCGATCAAAATCCAGACAGTAGAAGAAAATGGCTCCAAAATAGATTGTAACGCCCCGGATCCATGTATCCAAATTCGTCCCGGAAATTCTTCAGTTATCCCCGCTCCAAATGTTTGAATGGTAAATTGATCCCCGAGGTAAATAATGAGCATGTAGACGTTGGAACCGGCAGTGAATTTTGATTGGATTCCTTTAAGCTGGTGGAAATAGTTTGAAAACAGTGTTTGGGTCCAAAAGGTTCGCGGATTCGGAGTTTCTGATGAGAAACTGATCGTAGAGTCCGGGGTGGGTATTTCCATCTTGAATCGAGTGAAGAAGGAGAATGTGAACGCGGGAGTGACGGAAAATTGGGAAATTATCGTGGATGTCGAGTTCTCAGTAGACGTTTCCTTTTCTTGTATGAAGTGCTCTTCGCAATATTACAATTACAAAGAGAAATGCAATATGAATTTTAAAGCTTTGGAGTCTTCCAAAAATTCTGAAACGAGACTTCATTTTCCCGTTGCGACTGGAAAATGGCAACGAACACTTCTACTCAAAATCTTTGAGTTTTGTTGAATCCGTTGAATGGATTTCTATAGTATTGTGACAAGACTATTGTCTGAATATGCAGAATAACCTCAGCTATTTTGGCAATCCTTGAAATTTCAGTCCACATCAAAACAGTTTGTATTGTGTATAGTCAAAACACACACTCGCACGAGCACCATTTGTACCTTTTTGTCGTCTTTGTCAATATAGAATAAAAAGAAAAAGTTCTGTTGTCTTGGAGTACATCAAACTATATAGAATAGAAATGATGGACTTTCTCATGCAGGAAAATAAATAATTTTCTGGAAAATGATGGGCCAGAGAATTAGATAATAAAAGCAAGAGTTAAACTCAAGCCTAAATTTCCATCTTAACCTTATTTATTACAATTAGTTATAATAAAAATTTTATTTAGTTTAGAAGCATTTATGAAGATAATTAGTTTACGGAGGATTTTCAAGGACATGCTGTCTGTTATCGTCTTTGTGCACCGTAAAATGAATTGAAAAAAATTGAACAAACAAGAATGAGCGAAAAACATCCTTAGATTTATTACGCACTTTGTGTTTAGGCTATTGGTGCCTAACAGTCATTTAACACGTTAATAAAGTTTATTCAATTCAATTCAATTCAAATAAAACGATTAATTAAACATTTTTCACAGACAAAAATGAACACACACGATCAACATTTTTTTATCATTGTTAAATTATAACTGTTCAATTTCACTTTTAAATATTTCTCATTGTTCCATTATCATTTTTGCGAATTTAAATTGGTGACATTTCGACGCCACTCAGGAAAAATCTTTATGTCCTGGCAAATTGTGTATCCGTGGGACAATAAGTCGCCAGAAATGGCACTCATGATTATTTATCGTTTGGATTTCCAGTATGGTATACATTCGAGGTTCTTTTGATTGATTTCTGCATTTCCGGTCATCGAGTGTAGTTTTACTCGATTATGCCATAAACGAGCGTGTATTCTCAAATCGCCCCGAAGAAAATGTAGAAATCAATCAAAAAAACCTCGACTGTAGGTCCAGAAACTTTCAGCTCTTGGCTTTTCGAAACACGAATATAAAACTGAACGGCGTCAACTTACACATACATTTCATTCTCGTCAACTCTGCTTCTATTTTCAGCGAGGGGTTTGAGAGTCATATATACAATTCAGAGCCGGAGTAAATGTGTAAAACTAATTGCTCTGTATTCCATTCTCGTTCCACATCATTCTCGATTTTACTTTCAAGTATAAGTAAATGCTACTTACGTATATATACCTACAAAATCCCTCATGTTAGGCCAACATTGGTTCCTTCTCTTTAATTAAGTTATGCAAGTCTAACGATAAATAGGACAGTGTAATTTTGACCATTCCATAAAAGGCATAGACCTGATAAGGATTACGGTGGAAAACTGCTCCTTGGAAATCCTGCAAAGAATACATTTAACTTTAGCCATATTATATGGCCCATATAGGTGGGGAAACAAAAAAATGCAATTTAATGTCATGATCCGACGCCGTTTCGTTTTCATTCTCGTCTGTGTCGAGTCGTAAAAAGCAGATTGATTTTCTGTTTTAACTTTCCTCAGAATTTCCGATTCTGATTTGTATGGATGTAGTCTGTAGAATAGAGAACAGGATAAATTCTCATTATTTTCAAAGATCCACCACTCCACAAAATGGTAAACATAAACATTGTCCTGAAAGCTCATTTAGACTCCAGTAACCAATAACTGGGGTTCAGTTCGACGCCGATTGATACTTGTTCGTATTTTATGCCTGTTTATAAAACAAGTAAATGCATTTTTCCTGACATGCAAGTCCATAAATTTTCTGCTGTCTATCTCCTCATCATGAGACGAATCACTTCTTAACTTTTCTTGACGATTGATTTTTTTTTTCAGCCATGTCCTCCAAACACAATTCTCTTGCGTACAATTCACCAATAAAATGTAATTTCAATATGTATTTTAACAATTATATTGATTCAACACTCATTTGATCACATATTTACTGTGTTTTTCATTCATTTCATTTCCAATTTTGTATACATTATCTCGATAGAGGAGGCCGGGGCAAAATTATACCAACTTTGTATTCGCATATATAGTTTTGTTTTTGGCGATGGCCCATTTTTCGTTCATATGCCAAATGAAAGTTCATTTACATGCTTGTCGAAATAAATTGTCCTAGAGCGCTAATTGTATTTAGTTCATTCATAATTTTAATTTAAAAAAAAGGCTTCAAAAGCGTGGTATGGAGCAAAAGCATACCATATGTAACACAATGTTTTATAAATAAGTAAAGGTAGATTTAGTCTCCTTTCAATATTGACAACTGACAATTTCATATCAAAGAGTCAACGTACTATTTAATACCTAATTGTATTGACTTTCTCAGTTGTCCATTTTCGAGCAAACATTGACATCAATTATGTATTTTGCTATTAACCAAATTGCAAATGACCAGAGAACAGGAAAAAGAAGAGACGGTCAATGTTTGATTGTTTCCACGTCGAATATAGTTAGTTTCAAAGTTCATTCAGATATTCAAATTCTGAAACGTGATGGCCTTAAAACCGTTCCGTTCCATTCAAAAAATAGATAGATTCGAAATGCTATTTAGCATGTTTTCCTCCACCGCTATTCCGCCTTTGAAAACCTTAACCTTGCCTGATGCCAATGAAGAGGAGGAAGTCAAAGAGATTCAAGTCCTTGACCATTTCAATATCGATTTTGATAGGGATTTCGGTCCCAATCATGAACATAGCAAGAAATTGTCATCAGACTCTACACTGAGTGACAAAAAAGGGGAAGATGTCAAGCATCATTTGCCCATCGATCATTCCTCACAATGGTGGCTCACATACTTCTTCGTTTCCTACTATTTGGGCTTGACATCCTACAGATTTCAATGGGAACCCAAAACCGGAAGATTTCTCCAGCACACCAACAAATTTCAACGCGTATAAAATCCTATTTTTCAAAACTATCTCTAATTCTGAATTCATGAGCACCATTTCAAATTGCACTTTGCTTTTCTTCTTCCGAAGGTCATCTCGGTGATTTTCCGGATTTCCACGGTGATTGTCACATTCAACTACGTTTTCTCCATGGAAATGACAGCAAGAGCAAAAATAAGGACCTCGAAATCCTATTTCGACGATGCCTACAGAATCTCGGCTTTCATCTCCAGACTCGTTTTCATTCACACTTTCTCGACCAAAAGTCAAATGTTCTGGAATGTCATGAATCTCGTCGCTGCCCGGAATCCACCAGAAAAACCGGAGGAAAACGAGTCCAAAACCAAAATCCGGAAAATTCAACACCTTCTTTCATCGGTTAAGCCAGAAAAATAGAATTATTTAATTTTGAATTTCCTTTCACTATTACAAAAGAAGTAATTAATTCGTACCGTTTCAATTTCCAGTCCAAATTCCTTTCCATCACTTTTCTCCTTGCCGTGTTAGCCGCGCATGCTATTAGAGAGAATCTGGCTGCGTCGGATTGGAGCGTGGGTAAAATGATATTGAGAGCTCGGAAGGATCCGCGAACCAAGTTTTATTTACTCAGACAGTTTCAAGGGAGTTCCTCAATTCATCTGTACGAATATCTTATCTTTATTTTCAGTCATCAAGCATTCGTTTTCATTTACCTTGGGGAAGCATTTTTCGTACTTGGTTTTGGTTTGTTTGGAACACTTGTGAATGAATTCTTGAGGACTGCAAATGATCTCAAGGCAACTCCGAGTTTGGTAAGGAACAATTTAAATTGCCAATTTTCCAGACCAACAATCGTCTGTGGCGATTCAAAAATTCAAATGATTTTGATTTTCGTAAATTGTTTTAATAAGTTTTTGGAGGAATTTGAGAGTCTTCAATTGGTGATTGAAGAAATGAACGGAGCGATGGGTTTGTACTTGTTCATGGCCATCTTCAGCAATTTACCGTACTACATTTGGAAGATCCCGAATGATCTGTTGAGGAATGATTTTGGACCCACACAATTCCGCTATCTATTCTGCTTCACTTATTACCTCATGGCCCTTTTCTACGCCGGACTCAAATTCAAACAGGTCTTTGCAAACATTTCTGGAGGAAATTCCAGAAATGTTTTAAAAATAAAGGCGCCAAACTCGGCAGCATACATGATTTGTGGGGAAATTTTATTCAAAAATTGATTGAATATTATTTCATGTGTGTATAGTTTGGTGATGCTGCAAAACGTTGGATTTACCAACGTAGAAATTCCTCGAGGATTCCACCGGATCGATTGGCCACTTTTATACTGGAACTTCAGTCAAATCACAATATGGGGCTGAGCATGAGTGGCGTCTACACTATCAATCAAAGCCTCTTTGCTTCGGTAAGTATTCGGCTTTAAATGAAAACAATCAGGAATTATTGGCGGGAAATAAATGAAGTTTCGGCATTTAATTTGTGTTTGTGTTATTGCAGGTCGTGAGTGCTGTCTTTACTTATTCCATCATCGTCATTCAATTAGGGGTGGAAATCTAAAGACTGGCAGTCTTAGACTGCTGATACTTTTGGAACTTGGATTTTTCCTACGTAAAATATTTGCATGGTCAATTTGATTGTCGCTTTAAATTATAATGTGTTGTCTTTTGTTTGTCATTCCGAATAATTATTTGTTTATTCATATCGGAGTTTTTGTTAGAATTGGACGCCGTTCAAAATATTTCACGTTTTACGACGAAGTTCAATTTACAACTCTGTAAAAATGACGTTTGCTTCGGACACCAAAGAAGAGAAATTATGTACAACTCTGGTCGTCAACCCGTGAAAAGATAGAGCAGAGCGAAGAACTTCGACCAGGAACGAGTCACAAAGTCGATACAAAACCTAATCGGCGTTCAAATCATGCAAAAATTATTTTTCTTTATTTCGCATTTCATCGCAGGAGGGGATGAAATCTTCACGAGTTTTCATAAATCAAACAATATGTAAAATCAAAATTTTACTACATTTACCAAGTATGACATTTTTCCAGTAATTAAGCTTGCATAACAATTTAAATTGTCATAATCTTGAATTTCCACTGGTTTTTCACGGCGGCGGTCCGAATCGCCGGATGTTGAACTGAGATTGGGATCCTCCGGAGA
This sequence comes from Gisinianus flammeolus, assembly GCA_034699125.1. Taxonomy (NCBI): domain Eukaryota; kingdom Metazoa; phylum Arthropoda; class Collembola; order Symphypleona; family Katiannidae; genus Gisinianus; species Gisinianus flammeolus. The sequence continues at coordinate 15,921 of JAIUND010003264.1, forward strand.
ACTTTGGTGAGACAAGCGATGTTTTTTTTAGTGAACGCACATCTATAGAAAGGCTGAATTTGTGCTGGAATCTTCAAGTAGAATGGGATGCCCATTAGGAAAACCAATTAGCGGAATTTAAAACGGCTCAAATTTGAGTTTATAATCCTGGATGCTACTCCAATTTAATTGGATAGATTACGACGCACAGTTAGAATGGATTCCTTTTAACTTTCCTCCACAAATCACAGAACTTTCCTTTCGTTTATTTGCGGGGCAAAGTGAATTTGCAGAGTTAATGTTGACAAAAGGAAACTGCCAACGAATAGAAAAGCCGACCTTTAATTTGCAATTTGCCTAACTATCATTTCAAATTCTCGGACTGACGGAAAATTGGAAAATTGAAGACGAAATCAGTGAGTCAACTTTCAATGACCTGCAGCAAAATGAAATTGAAAATTAAATTATGCCATCGACAAAATCATTTCAATTCCAAAATTATTCAATTCTCCATGGAATGGAAAATGAAAACTAAATGGCCAAATGATTAATTTTTGCTTCAGTTTTATCTAGAGGACCGTGGGGCAAAAATGGGCCACTCACGTTTTAATTTGTAGAAAGAAAACGAAAAAAGTGGGAGGATTGGGGGTGACATCATTCGAAAGGGGAAGAAGCAGGCTTAATTTCGTACATTTTGTCCTAAGGGTCAACTCCAGTCTGTCAACCTCGTTTGACCCCTTGAAAAACGGGGTCGAAAACCGGTATGTGGGGCAAAAAAAATTTGGGGCCACCCCCAAAAAAAGTAGTGAAAATGTTTACCCTCTTAAGTGATAATTTTTTGCAGAGTAATTTGGTTCGTTAGGTTACGATTAAAAAAGAATTCATATCCATCGGAATGTTG
>JAIUND010003265.1:0-16792 GCA_034699125.1 Gisinianus flammeolus
GAAAACACTGGCTAAATATCCCTCTATATACGGCTAGACTTCTATACGTAGGTACTGACTAACCAAAGCCCTCTTGGGTGTTTCGTCTTGTTTTCTTATGCATTAAGTTTTTCCTGTGCACTGTGCGGAGCCGATCAGAAAGGTCAAGGAACAATAAGAACAGAACATTCAATACGTAATATACAATAGGTACACATAGGCATATCTTGAAGTACACTATTTATCATGGAATGGAAACTGAATCTAAAGTCGAGTATATGCTCACACCGAGGAAGTGTCACCGTAATACGGTGAGCGTATACATGACTGAGAAAATTAAAAATAAAGTGCACCCTTCATTTATCTTCACTTTATACTCTATACAACACTACATAAAATATTATACTTTCAGTGCTCAATACATTGACGCAGCCACTGTGTACTTGGACTTTTGAGAAATGTTCTTCCTTGGGTCTAACGATAAGGGTTACTCACATTTGAATGCATTTCAATCCTCAAAGGCTACCAAAACAATTGCAAAAGAAACCATAATGTGAAGAAATCTTCTTCTCCTTTGAAATTTCCAGTTTACTATAGTTAAATTAATTTTATGAGAACAGCATTCAAAGTACACAAAAGCGTACACACAATGCATTATTATGTAAAATCTAATTGAAATGAAAATGAATAAATATATACATTTGGAATTTCAAATGTAAAATGGACATATGTCCCCCCAAAAAAGCCACCCAGCTGGATGGACAGTCGGCTGACCAGCTCAATTTTCCATGCCGAGCTTATAGATTTACGTTTACAGACAAATGTTTCAAAAGTTTCATAGTTTTATACTTCCCAATGAAACAAAAAGGAGAATGATAGAAAGGAAAAGCCTTTATGCCTATATATCTGTGGTCGAAAGGTTCTCGTTTCACTGAAAATTTCATTTTCAGGATGGGCACGGTAAATAAAAATATCTATGAGCGTGGTAAGAGCATATTCTATATAATCTGTATAGATAGAGAATATTGGTCGGGGATATTAATTTACAAATGCAAGTTTAGCCAATAACAAGAGGATTATTTAGAGGGGGTTTGGAATAAAGCATTTATTTTTGATCGCATTAATGAACGGCTGTGTACTACTTTATTTCGGGTATTTAAATATTTATACATATGAGCTGGTAATGGGATGTCAAATCAATGTAAATAATAAATGAAATTCATTTTTGAAAATGAAACTTTCTTCAATAATAATATCTACATATACCTAATCCATTTCGAAGGCAAGATAAAATATTGTAAAAATGGCAAAACAAAAAACAGAATATACGAGTTCCATCAAAGTAATTGTCAAGAGAAAACGTTCCAGTTGTCGTCAACTGACTGTTTGCATCTGTTTTAAACCCTCAGTACTGTTTAGTAAACAGTGTTTACACATATATCGTACATGTATTGTACATACCAATTTGTATGGCGGAAGCCCAGCAGCTGCTTTTGTCTCCACAGCTAGTGATTAGGGAGTTGACTTTACCTTAACTCTCGTTAGTAAATGTAGTTGAGGGCACTGAACTGTCTTTAATGTACAATGTCATTCCAGGAAATACATTATCCGCGTCCGGTCACAAGTATTCAATTTTAATGAATTTATGGCTTCTCTTCATTTCTTCTCGTTCCTCACAACCAAATTATTTTCATGACTCACTGATAGACAGAAGAAAGGGATTTTATAATTATAATATAATACACACCATTACATGCATTATTATGATCGCGTTCAATAAAAGGGCAATTCTAAATGCAAGAGCAAAACATAAATTTGATGAAACGTCAAATCCTGTAATGTTTGATAGAGACTGTCGTTAAAATTGCCATATATCTTGATGAAACTGACTGATTGAACGATATAATTTTATGGAAACACATGCAGATGACTAAATGTAACCATTATTTTGTTATTGTTTACGTTACCCCAGCTACCTTTTGACATTTTCTTCCACGTGCTTCACATCTTCAATGAGATCGTCAATCCCCAAAACTAATGACAAAGTGGACACGTGTTCCTCCCTTTTCTCGCCTAAAAGTCTGAGGCAAAGATAGACGTGAATAAAAATAAAAACAGGATACCCGGTATAGTACATGATTACTATCTGTATATAGCGTATTGTCTATGGTATACCTATAAGATGAAAGATGTTAGCGTCCAAAGAATTATCCGTCGTAAATACGAGAATTTTACACATTTTACACAGTATGATGTGACACTTCATCAATTTCCCTCACAATCACCTTCAAAATTTAAAATAAGTTTTTTAAAACTAAATATTGTAGGTACAATGCATGTAACTGTACAACTTTTTGAACTGAAGAGTTTTCGTCTAATTTTTTAGTAATAAATACATTCTGTATGTTTATTATGATTTTCTTAATCTGGTTCATTGTTGATTGGAACAACGAAAACAATCACATGTTCTAATTGTTAAACTAAATAAACAATTGCGTCAAAACGAAAGTGAAATTATTTATCAGTTTTTATACCAACTCCAAAAAACGAAACTTGGTGGATGGAGGCTTGAAACAAATGTATATTTCTATTGGATAAAAAAGTGTATGTATATTCAAATTCCAATCTGTGGACTCGCTAATTAATTTACAATGTGTATGAACATGACAGATCAGACGGTCTTTTGAAATTTTGACCATGTTTTATTGGAATGTGACAATTCTATTTGGATTTATATTAGTCGCAGTTGATAATTCAGGTTAAAAGTCACATTTAACCAAATTAAAATTTATTTTCATTCCATTAAAGTCAAACAATTTTCTGAATTAATTGTAATTGTTTGTCTGTGTGTATAAAAATTCAGATGAGTACGTGACGACGTTATCCAAAAGTCTTGCCATTGCTGCTTGTTCTCAAATGAAAGCTTTTAGTGAAACTCGAAATCTGCAAGCACCACTGAAATCCCGGAAGCCTTACCCAGAAAGTTCGCAAGCTGAAGGAACCTGTCTGAAATGGGAAAAATGCAGTATGTACATTTAGCAAACCACATTTCATTTTAATACTTTAAACACATATAATAATATCTATATCCCAAAAATGGGTTTCATAAATTTCCGATTTAACAAAAAAAAAAAGGTAAGGAAGTGGACTGTGCGAATCCGTTCGATGATGCAAAGTCCTGCACAGACTCATTCGATATTATTGAAACGAAAGCGAATGCGAATGCGGAAGAAGCAAAGGACGATTCAACATCAGCACCCAGTAAGCCAGTAATCAAATTATAAATAATCAAAGGATATTCATTCCAGAACTATAGGCATTAATTAATTAATAAATCTTTATGGTTGAGAAAGAACGAAGGACTTTTGGGGGGAAAGAAACGAATGTCCTCCTCTATAACTTTGTTGCCCGGATTTCGTACAATCCGTTGGATAAAGATCACAAGGCGGCCAGATGTACAGCAGCAGTTTACAATAAGGAGTGGGTTGTGACATCCATTCGGTGTGCAATTCCTTCCCTGAGAAGAGCCGAGGGGAAAGCAACACATGACTATGGAGACGTCAATTTCGGAAATGATAATATCAAAGAAGGACAATGTAAACCAGAAGATCTCACCAGGATTCGCTACGTCATCGATGCCAAAGTCCCACCAGGATCCATTAAAAACATTGATGGATCTTAAGACTACGACTTGGACAAGGACATTGCAGTGCTAAGACTGAATAAACCCTTAGCTTATTCAAAATATCTACAACCCATAAGACTTCCAAGAACAGAGAAGGATTGTGCTCCAGGTCTCGATCAATTCATTTTCCAACATTCCGCAATTCATTCATTCATTCCAACATGCACCAACCATAGTGTGGACGCTTTAATTAATTTTGTAATGAACATGATGATATTAATTTTATTTCTTTTTAGAGGCTGGAGAGTTTTTTGGTTGGGGAATCACGGAGTCGACAAAAAAATGGGCGTCAAAGCTTCGTACATTGAAAGTGAAGACGCTGACAGGGACTGAGTGTTAAGAAAAAATCCAGGGATTTAATGATGAACCCAGAATTTGTGCTAAAACGAAGACTGCGAAAGAAAGAACCTGTTTTTCGGATACTAGAGGTCCTTTGTCGAAATTACTTGATGTGACTCCACATCAAGCACCCGTCCCAATCCTGGTCCCGGTTTTATGTGGTGTTCTTCCAGTGTCTACATGTTCACGATTTGATATGATAGCAGAGGACTGGTTGGAATACTACACACGAGTCTCCCAATTTACAACATGGCTGAAAGAAGCTGCTGGGGTGAATGACATTGTCGAGGCGGAGGATGAGTAGACATATTTCTATACATCAACACTTACATATAAGCGGATTTATATATGCACGTAATTAAATGAAGGGAAATATTCTGAGGAAATTCGAGAGCCTTTGATAAAGAAAGGGCTCCATTGAATTCCAATTGAATTCTTGACATTGTTCAAACGATGACTCTTGCAATCGTTTTTCAGTACTTTACTATTCCTCGTTGACCTTATTCATTTATTTGGATTGGAAAATTGCCAATAACAACAATTGCCTTCAAAACAGAAACAATGAAGCATTGACAAAATGTACGAGAGAATTTAACTGATTTGTTTAAGTGCAATCATTTCCATTTAGATCATAATGGTATGTAATGTACACATACCTATATATATTTTACTATTTCCTATACTGTACGCATTCTTCCTAACCATTGTCTTCTCACCACCGTACTCACATTTTACACACTGTATCGACCAGGGAAGTACACAGCTCAGACATTGAATACGATAACATTGAATATGTGACATGATGACATGATTCCTCAACTTAATCATAGCATCTAAAACCATTCGCGTAGCTCCATTCCATAACGCTCATTTCATTTCCCATAAAACAAAATTGGCCAATCATGAAGGAAGTCATACAAATTCTAATTATTGTCGTTCTAAACCTTTTAAATGGGATTTCCTCTGGTAAGTTTTTTTTTTTTAAAAAAAAGAAGACAGTCAATATGAATCCAAATGAAGATCTACATATTATTATATATACACAATATTTTGCTTAGAAACTGTGAATCCGCTACTTCATCCATACGTTGTCAAGATTTTTTACAATCCTCTCGCGGGTTCAACAAGTAAGCATTCTAATTCTAATTATAATTTTCATCAAATTCGAATCAAATTCTACATGTCTGCCCACTTAACCGTTAAAATTAAAATCATCAATAAGTTGAATGTTTTAAAGTAAAAAAATGATATAAACTCTAATGGTGGACTTGGTTATTAATGAATAAATATTAGGTTCAACTCCCGTCAAATGTTCTGGTGCAGTTTATAATGAAAATTGGGTGATTACCTCATATAGATGTGCTCTACCCGCAATCGCCAGGTACTTCAAACATGATTGCACTTGTTAGTACATATGTGTATTTTGTTATGTGCACATGATTAAAAAATACTCCAAAATTTTGAATAGAGCCGAAGGAAATGCGACACATGATTTTCCAGATTTCGTAATGGGATCTGGAGAACTATCAAAGACTTGTAAACCCATTGATTTCAACTTGTTTCGGTAGGGTTGAAATTCTTTACTAATAAATAGACATAAATTATGTTGAGAATAACCATATTATCCGAGTGAAACCACAAGAATCGGAAAAGTCAAGTTTTATTAATTTACTAATTTGATTATAGGTACGGAGTAGAGGTTAAATTTCCACCATCAGTGTCGGCAGCTGTAAAGGCAGGTGATCCATCAGTCACGTATGTAGATGACGATATTGCACTCCTCCGAACAAATAAGCCATTCATTTTTTCAAAAGAAATCCGAGCTATTGAAATCGGAACTGTAGCTCTATGCTCAACAGGTGAACACGTTTTTTTGTCGTATACATCCTGTAAATATTTGTAATACGGACATTTCTAAAGAAACCAGAATTGAGTTGTTTTATTTTTTTTTGTAAATTTTGAACAAAAATAGCGGAACAGCCAGTGCTTTTGGGAGCTTGGGAGGACGTTAAAAAAAACGCGAAAGTTCAATTGCATCAATTGAAATTGACGATGCTAACTGAAGATGAGTGTAAAGCAAAAATAACCAATTTTAATGGGGCAGTAAGAGTGTGTGCAAAGACGAAGGGTGGGAAAGAAGTGTCTACGGAGGCAGATGACGGAGGTCCATTGGGTAAATTGGTCAAAATTTCCGTGAAACAAGCTCCAGTACCCATTTTTAAAGTTGTCCTCTGTGGAATTCTTCCACTCTCAACTGGAGAAAGAGCGGATTCACTGGAGAAAGATGTTGAATATTTCTCGAGAATTCCAAAGCATCTTGCCTGGATAAAGACTACTGCAGGCCCACAAGTTAAATCAAACTTTGTGCAAATAACCACGTAAAAACAAACTATAACATAAACCCTTCGATTCTTTGAAAATTTTGCAAATCATATCATATGTTTATGACCGAATCCACTCTTGTGTCTCATGACGAATGATGTGCAAGGTGAAAATGAATACGGACCGTGTGTGTGTGTACATAATGATCATATTATAGTAATATCCTCGTTAGCTATTTATTTCTTTTCTCAATAAAAAGCTTCTTTTTTGCGCATCACTTTATTGACCACACAATCCCTTGTAATTTTTTTATCAATTAAATATAGTATCATATATTTATACAATAAGTAATAAGTATAATATAGTTTTTTTCTTTCTAGTTTTCCCCGTAGTATCTGACTGAAGATCTTTATGAGCTTTGAAAATGTTATGTAATAATTATTTTTATAGATATATTCGGATCTAAGAGTCATACCACATTATTATTATTATTATTATTACATTCCATAACTATTTCTTTTCTTTTTACATAACAGTATAATATATAGGTATATATCATAATATATCATATACAGTTTATTCATTTCATTTTCCGACATCATTTCCTTTTAGTTTTAATACTTCCTGAACATTACGTATTTATTTAATAACTAATTATTTATTTATTTATGTAGTTAATAATTAGTAATTAGTAATTTAATTATTTTATTAGTACTAAATTTATTCGTAGTTCAAGTCAAACTATGTATGCACACACGTCTTTATTAACCTCGATCGTTTTTTGGCATGCTCGTCTTGTGTCTGTCTTATTATAGTGTATTAGTATATTATTTTTTATAATGTAATAAAGATGTACATTTGCTAATGACCATTGGTTTTTGTTTCTTTGAATAGTCGATCCTCAATAGTTAATAATAATACATTATGACTTGAATAAGGTACAAGTTTCTATATATATTATTTTACAAAGTTTTTTCTTTTTGATTTCTAAGTTATGCAACTATAATAATATATATTTATAATATTATTCATTATTCATTGCAATTCGTAAGGACAATAATATATTATTATGTGTAGCATAACTAACAACACGCTGCATGTCATTAATATTAAAATCAAAATTATTTTCCAAACGAAAAAAAGAGAAACCTCCCCCGTTCATCATCATCATCATCATTATTATTATAGAGAACTAGGTACCTTATACATATAGCATTGGGAACACAAATAGTGATATTTCATAATGTACAATAAAATATTCAAGTTTTGTTTCAAAAAAATCCTTAGACCTAATATATACGAGATGTTCATTATGCAATATAGCAAAACTTCATAATTTGTAATACTAGTAGTAACTGACTAATAATATAGTACTAGTCAAATGGCTTTCACTTTCAGTACAGTGCAACGTCGTAAAACTGGAATACTATCTAATTCAATTTGTAAAAAATTAGACGATAACAAGTATATGTGATTAAGTTTTGAACGCTTACTACATATTACAATAGTATACCTCAAACAGCAGTTAACATGTCCTTAGTACAGTACTAATAGTACTATATGTATAGTTTACTGTAAATATAAAGTAAATATGTACTGTTTACAAATACAAAACGCAAAGTTGAGACTAGGAAATGTGGGGAGTCAATTAACATTTCGGTGGCGGAGGGGGAATAATTGTGTAAGTAATGTGTAATGAATAATGACTCTGAGTAATTATTGTAACATTTCATATATAGATTATGCATATTTTTATACGTACATTTTATTTATCAATTAGCCGGCCAATAAAACTGATTTCCTGTGAGTTTTACATTTAGCTGCATAATTATTTGCAAGTATTCTTATTGCTCGAAAATTTCTTAAAGTCTATTGAGTAATAATAGCAATATATACCTACATATAGTTTTTTTAAGTATTTTACAATCCCAAACATACACATTCTATCTCAAAATATATATCAGAAACATGTCAGGAAAGATGGCAAAATAGATGAGAAAGATTGTTTGAAAAATAGACACGAGTATACATACTATACACTGTAGGTAAAAACTAAAAGGATCAAGTTGGTAATTATAAATACTATAGATTGTACTACAAATGAAACTACAAGTCTTGTGTGTCCAACTCGTGTCAAAAGAAATCAGACTGATCGTCAGAAAATACTGCTCATATACGAAACATGTACGTATAGGTGTACATTTTACATGGGTAAACATTGGGAAATACTGTATGTACGGTATGGTTCATTTTATTGAGTGAAAAATGTCACAATAAATAAATAAATAAATAAATAAATAATAATAAGAGTGATAATTCCATTATTGTTCTGTGTCTCGGGCGTAAATGAATTCAATGTTCCAAAGTTGGAAATCTGGTATTGCAAGGTAAAAAAGAGATAAAGGAAAGATGTACTCGGAGTGAGTTATATAATATTGCATTATTAATATTTGATGCATTACAGGGGGAATGAGAAGAGAAAGACGCATGCATTAGCAATGAAGCTCAAATGGTGAAAGTAAAAAGAGAAAGGTGAAAAGAGGTATACAAAAAAAAAACCCTGGGGTTTGAGAGAAAAAGGCTAGACTGACACTGGCCATCGTTCCTCCAGATGTAAACGACATTTGACATTATCGTAAAGTGAGTTGACTCATAAAGATTGTCGCAGTCATCAAGGAATAGAAAACCAAGAGAACTTGCCAAATGATGGTGGCGGCACAATACAATCGTACAATAATACAAAACGATACATAATATACTCTCTACTGAATCCCTATAGTACTGATATCAAAAGAATCAACCTATATTTAAACAGGGGAGAAAAGAGGGACAAAGATTCGTATAAAAAAAAAGCTTCTGGAGCCGATTACTTTTGTAAAGTGTCAAGATTTCGAATAACAAAAAACGAAAGAATCAAATCAAATCATGTCCTTGACTACATTTATGAATATAGGAAGTACTTCGTTCCTCCCTCTTCATATGTCTCTTTTAATTTGTCACTTTAGGTGTAAATACATACGCAACAATACAGCATATAACGTAAGAAGCTGGAATAGTAGAATATAGCAAGACGAAGGAAAATTATGGAAGGTAATAAATCGAGAGAAACATTCAAATGTAGTGAGATTCCACACTGACGATGAGTGTAATTTGTCTTGGTTCGTGTGTTTTGATAAGACTCTCTGAGATGGAAATAATGTAGCCGTGAGAGTGGTAAGAGTGTAATATTAAAGGAAAGATAAAAATGGAAATGTTATTGACTCGTCGTGAGTGAGACAGAGAAGGGTCTGACTTGTGTCAAAGAAAAATACACAGTTGGGTGAGAATGCTGAGAGCTTAAAGACTCTATAAAAAATTTAGTACGTCAAACCAGTGATTGTGGAGAGAGAGAGAGCCGTCAAGGACGTAAATAACTTTAATTTTCACTCAGCTGAAATGGTCACAACTCATAATGCTCGCTCTCATGCAGAGAATGAAACAAACTTTTCAACTTTTGACTTTTTGCAACCATAAAAACAAAATAACTTTACGAGCTCAAAGAGAGTCGGCTAATAAATTAATCGTCTCTCTCTCTCTCTCTCAGTCCCCCCAACAAAGTCCACTTTTTGTTTTTACCAATGACGACTCAACAACTGGGTATCCATTCATTCACCATCTATCACTATGTAGAATCCAAATTATGGATAGTTCTCTCGGATATAAATTTCTACACCAACAAAACTCAAAATCCTCGTACCCATCAACTTTGAGACACAAACAAACAAACAAACCCTCACACACACACACACAGGAAACTATTTTATGCATGGAGAGTATCCGAATAATGATAATAGTAATGTAAGTAATGAATTAGAATTGTACCTGGTTCTATAGTCTCATCTCAACATTATATATTTGACATAGCAATACACATTATAGTATAGTATGTTACATTTATATTATATAGAAAAATATTCATATAAAGTAAAAAGAGAGGACAATGTAAAAAGTTGTGCAATGTAATCCCAAAGAACCGTTAACTCTATCTCAATAACATGTTCGATAGCTTTCTGGGTTTATTGAGCCTAAGCAATTTAAACTTATTTCCTTCCTATAGAAATTAAATTCCTCCCCCTAAATAATAAGAATACTCGCATGTGTAAGTATGTATGTACGTAGTAGGTATTATATTATGTTTGTGGGTTTCCAGTTTGCAAGCATTATCAAATAGTATCGAGTTTAGATTAAATAAATACCTAAATTTATATGTATTGATTATATACACTATAGGTATATCAAGAATGTATTTATCCAGCCTCATAATACATATCATCTAACAATTTCAAAACTTTGACGTACCTACGCTATATACGTAGATAGAACAGTCTGACATACATACAATATATATAATGTACGTCATCTTCTCTAAGATTATCGTAAATATGTTTTTCCTTTGGTTTGGCTTTCATGATAATTTCCTGTGTATATAAGACTTTTTCTTATGTATGTACATATTTATATGAAAAAATGTATTTATTTGTTCATTTCATTTTTATTGTATTCAAAGGAAAATACGAATAATAAAAGTTAGTCCTTTTTATCCTCAATAAAATGCATCCTCTGTCGCAAGGTTGTGTTTTCCACACTTTTCCCTATTATTCTCTTATCATTATTCATTTAATTATTTTAATTATTATTTAGTAGTTCATCTTCTCATATAATGTACATCTACTCTCTTTGTAAGCATTGTAATAATATATTTCCTATACATGTACATGTTTACATCTACGTTTTTATAGTAGTTATTTATAAGAATCTACAAGATAGTTGAAATTACGTAAGGAATAAATAATATTTATTCATTTTGCTATAAGTCTGTATATCAATTTTACATGCTCTACTAAAAGAGTTCGATAGATGAAATCCCCATTTATCATCAGCATAATTTGTAAAATCAACCAGGGTGATTAGTAAAAATATTCTTTGAGAATCATTTCAGTTGTGAACTAAAGAATCCAGAAAAGGGAAAACAAGCTAAATACCGTCAAAGGGGGCGAGATTGTACACTCAGAGACACATAGATCTAGGTATATCAAGACGTGTTCATAATCATTTCTATGTATACAAATATAATTAAATAGATATATATATTTAATAATTGTAAACACGTGACATGATTTATTTGGGATTTGATACAAGGAAAGAAATGCTACTGATGCGTTCGTTTGCACGTAAGGATGTCGACTAGATCAAAATAGTCCAAACCATACCTCAGGAAATGTCCACAAAGTTGGGGAAAAGGAAAAGTTGCACAAAAAGAAGGAGTCATTCTGAATGACAAAAGTAGTAGCTGTATAGAAATTGGTAAGGAATAAATACACTTGTATGTATTTGTATACATAAAATCAATCATATATGTAACATTATATGAATTGTCATTGTCGACTTTCTATCCTTCCAACTATATTGTTATTTTGTTTTTGTTATACCCTACGAGGATTATAATCGTCAATTTTCAGTCAGGTCTGTCCTCAACTCAGATCAGCAACAAGAGCCTCAAGTTTCAATAAGAAGGGGTTAAAAATAAACCCATGGCCCAAAAAAAGCAATGATAATAATCCGTCTTGAGTTCTCTCTCTGACTCGTGAAGTTGCTTGCCAATGTTGATGAAGAGAATGACAGAGTCATGAGAGAAGAAGGAGAAAGAGAGGAAAAGAAAGGAAAATTGATAGGAATGGAAAGTACGTGACATGTGATATTGCACGAGAAAAAAAACAGAAAAAGAGAATGAATTGTGACGAATGACTGACATCTAAAGTGTATCAATACTGATTGTAAGTGCAACATTGTGTACGCTGTTACTTTGTGAAAACGCACTCGTATTTACACTCATACCGTCAATCGATAGAGAAAGAGAGAGAGAGATGCTAGTAAAATCGTTGCCCTTTTCATAGTGGAATACTTTATACAAGCTGTATAGCGTGTAATATTTTAGATGTTTGTATACAAAGTAAGTTGGCATTTAAGTAAATAGCTGTAATTAGTGAGTGGTATAGAATATTGAGTATTTACAAACTTTATAATATGTGTAGATGTATATCGTTACTTTCTTCTAATGTATAAAAAAAATCACTCAACACACAGGGGGGAAATTCACAAGTTGTATTGTAGCATCGTATTAGAGCAAAGTACAATATCTTAATGAAGGATTATTTTGAAGAAAAAATGAAGACAGAGTTGCTGAGATTTTCTTTGGTTGGTGGTTTTAAGACTTCAGGTAGCCGTAAGTTTTCGTAGAAAACGAAAGGAAAGTTAAGAAGAGTTTTTTTATGTGTATAATAGTACGCGAAAAAAGAATTCACTAGAAAAATGAATAGCCTATTTAGTAAACCCAACTAACGGGTATCCAACTGGCTTGCGAGTGAATCTTTTCCATGGTGGCCTCGAGTATCGAAATCGTTTCTTCGATGTCATTGTTCACTATCACCATGTCGAAAAGATGACCATAAGCCCTCCGAAGAATTTCTGACTCTCGGACTAGTCGCTCCAGACTCCCATCAAACTAAATCATACAAATACAAAGAGATTTTCATTTCATTCCTTGTCATATCGAATATGTACAGATAATACAAATTCTCATTTTCTAAATATACTACAACTACTTTTATTCAAAATAAGTAATAAATGCGGTTTCACTCTAAAATTTCTTTTGTTTTATTTGTACACAAAACTTCCCTATACTCTTTTGGAACAACAAAAAACAAAGAAGGAAAACAACTCGGAGATTTATATCTTACAGGCAGGTGTAAAACTGGAATTACTTTGATGTGGTATCAGGAATTTTGAACTTATATTTTTCCTTTAGTATAGAATAAGGATAGAAACTTTTTCATTTTTATTTTATCTTGAAATTGGATTGAATGGATTTTATTTTAAATTTTACAAGTAAGTAGTTTTTAACTTTCACAAATTTTCACTTAAACTTGAATCCTATTCCTAATAGCTTTGTGGAAAATAATATAACTATCTACTTGATTTTGAATGTACGGTCGTCTGACAAAGAAAACTCAGTTTCCCTTATTCATCCTCTGGTGAGGCAAGTAAAATACGAGGATAAAAGTTGACAGCGATTAGTTTTATCCAAGTCTTTGACGCTTTGAAAGTGAAGCGTTAACAGGATAAAAATGAGAAAAAAGAGAAAGAAAACTGGATTTAGATTTTGACTTACATCAGCTACTGTATTGAGCGCAGGAGCTGCAATGAAGACCACAAAAGGTGAGAATTCTGCACAACGAAGGATTTTCATTGCCTGTGGTTCGACATCTAGAATAGCCACGAGTCCTGTGAAGACAAGCATTGATTCAGCGAGTGATAATCATTAGTTTTCTTCTGTGATTTCTTTGAAATAATACATACGATACACGCAACAACAACAACAACACACACACGGTAGTGGAAGATGAACGGGAAAGAAAGAAAGCATTTGAAATGTTTACAAACAGTTGTCAGCTAACTAATCAAGACTTCCAAAATACTTGTTACACAACTCGAAAGCATAATTAATAAGTTGGATATTTTCATCAGAACTTTCACTTGTTGTTCCTGTGTACGAACATTGTTTCATTTATTTTACATGTAAATTTAATACAAGTTTACAACTTTTAATGATGTAAGCATACAAATAATACATAAACAGTCGGGCGGCATAGTTTTGAACTCTAGGCAAGCTTTGGTATTCATTTGCTGCATGCACACATGCTCTATTCTAGACAGAGAAACGTTCATTATTTACCTTTACCTTCAGCTTGTATCCGTCGGATGGTGGCCAACTTTGTGCCGTACATTGCTTCCTCATGTGTGCCATACTCAAGGTACTCATTGGCTGCTATGTCAGTCATCATTTTTGAATGAGAGACAAAGTAGTAATTACGCCCATCTTCTTCGTCAGGTCTCGGGGTTCTTGTCGTATGTGGAATTGGATAGGCGTATACGTCAGGACTATAGAAATTATACACAACATTATATATTTTCAAGTGTCAGAACAGATGCAAATTCCTCGTGATGAATGTCACGATTGAATATGCAGTCTCTCCCATGACATAAGTATTTTATCCATCATATATATGATCAATAGTACAAAATAAATGATGGGACAGATACTTGATTCAGTAACTACTTTTCTACATGTAGAAAAGTAATCGATATTACGGAATTTAATATAATTTACTTACTGCCGTGAAATTAAACAATTTTTAATGTGACGACGGCCAACACCATGAGCCCCAAGAAGTACAAGGCTCTTACGTCGAAAGGCTATAAGGATATCAAATTGAAAAAAATTAGTTTAAAATTAGTTTCTATCCACGTATTTCCATCTTTATAGAAATGAACACAACCACATTTACATGAATGTACATGAAATGTAATGTTGAGATACTCTCAGATTAATAGGACCGACTCGAGGGAAGGGAGAAACAATTAAAGAGACCGTACACACTAGCGAAATTAACCAAATCGAATGACAATGTATACAAGAAGCAATAACATTCCAACTGTAGCCAACATTAGAGAATATATATATACAAATTCCATGTATAAACAAGGAATGTTACCACAACGTTAATTTTCCAAGTGAGTTCAACTGAAATAATTTACTTAAACGATACCCTTTCGATCTCGCTCTCTCTCTCTCTCTCTCTCTCTTTAATATGCATAATATGCTAAAACATATGTATCAATTACACGTATACAGAATCCCCCCTACTACGAAAACTTGAACGAATCGACCCAAATACTTGCTCAATATTAAACTTTAGCCTATTAAAAAATCCGTAAGCTCATCTTTGCATGCTTTACCGTTTAGTATTCATGTGAATGAAAATTGTCTTTTACATGACAAGCCTTCAATATTCTTTGCAGTAGTGAATAATTATATTTGTACTGTGGTGTTTGCAAAATGCGAATATTATGTATATTACGATTCTCTGTACATTGATTATTAGAGAAAGCTATCATCAAATTGGAAATACTAAGAAAAAAAATGACAGCTAAAACTACTTGAGAGCTCACATGTGCAAAAAAATACAATTTTCGGAAATGTAAGTACAGAATCAGCGACTGTTTTCTGAGTAAATAAAAAAACAAGTCCATACTACAGACACGAGTAATATCCCCCCCAAAAAAAGAAAAAAAGGAAGAAACGTGAGGAGTGGATGGAACGGAGCTTTGAGTATGTATGTACATATGTACATATTGTACATACTCACCGTCTTTCCTTCTACGTCTGATTTAGTACAAAAGAAGCAAACTGATAGGAAGAAGCTTTGATGCTGTCTACTTTCAGTGAAGTTTAAGTACATGGAATGATTAATGAAAAGTGATTTAGAGACGAGAGCAATTCGCTATCCAAGCCTTAATATAATTCCTCATGTCTTTTACCTTTTCCCTCTCCTCTTACATAAAAAAGAATGTCTAGGAAAGAGTCAAGTATGAACTTGAGAGTTTAACAGTGCGGCTTTATATCAGGATTGGGAAAGCAGCTCCCAATGAGCTGTTGATGGGAAGAATTGAAAAGATACTCCCTCCTTTTCTCTTTCTATGAATTAGTCTTACCCAAAAATGTAGATATTTTATATACTGCAATGCAAGCCATGTCATATTATAGCTATATGGAAATATTTATAATGCTGTCTTTCATTTTTAACAAGCCTATATTCTACTTATCACCAAATGAAGAAACAACAGTCATGACGATATCGAATGGAAAGACAAGAAAGACAATCGCTACTTTTAAAAATTGAGTTGCTACAAAGAAAAAGAAATGATGAAGAGCTATGCATTATTCCAACACACGAGTTGTTTTATACTGGATTCATGTATGAATACGTACTTTATAAGACAAGGTTTCAAAACTATTGGATGACATGCATGTTATAGATGACGAGAAGAAAAGTGTTGCATATTTCGTGAATAGTGAGGGACCGTGTAGAATAAAGTAAGTACTATCAACAGTGTCCAGTAAAACCGGAACAATGGATTTCAAAAATTCGTGAACCAAAAAGAAATGAGTAGTTAGGGAGAGAGCGAGAAGGAAGTTGTTTTTTTACATGCTTACATAGATAAAAAGTTAGAACGCGTTGACAGAAGTAATATCAAGCCGAGTCCCAAGACGCTAATCTGAAAACAGCTTCTTGCTGCTTTGTGCTCACAGAGAGAGTTCTCTGGTACGATTCTTTAGAAAGAGCTGACAAGCTGTAGTATATTCTGATAAATAGAAGTGACTATATAAACACGCTATTGTCCTCATATGTATAGACTTTGTAAATCTTAGTAAAAACATAATAACTTGTCGACACATCTTTCATCACTTTCACCTTGGCCCATAATACACACACATACACACACACACACACACACACACACACACACACACACACACACACAAAACTCATAAAAACAATCAAGTTACGTGTATTGCATTTATTTGAC
>JAIUND010003266.1:0-16791 GCA_034699125.1 Gisinianus flammeolus
TTTCAAAACTAATATTTTTTCATAATACTACTTCTTCATGCTCTACTCAAAACAAAACCCAAAATTCCAGAAATCAATACTCCAAAAAAGCTTCGATTTATTTGGAAAAGAATTTGTCATATTACAAATTAACGGTTGGCAGTCTTGTATCAATGCGAGGAAATAAATTGCAAAAACACATCTATATATTATATACTTTATGCTTAGACATTGTCTACTAGACAAAAATAATCTCATGTTTCGATCCTTAAATGATGAGGAGATCGATACAGCTAGCATGGACAGGACTACCACCATTATCTACTTCTTCTGCAACCTGTGTGTAGTGTTATAACAAATGGTTATATTTTTTAAAATAAAACCAAAATTTCCAAAATAATTATCAAGGAACCGTTCACAAATTACGTCATCCCAAGAGGGGGAGGGGTTTGGGGCCTTCCATGTCCTTTACATTACGTACATATTGAAAAGGGTATGGAGGGGGTCAAAAATTCGGGTTTGTGGGATGATGTACTTTGTGAACGGTCCCCAACCATATATACACCACACACTCGTGACTTATTTATATACACGTAAATTTTTTTTTCCTACACAGCGGTACATATATAGAGGAAAAAATAAAAGAGCCTACGGGTATTTTTGAGAGCGGGCTAATACATGTATATGTACACATTAAATTACGTTAAGTATACACACAGACTAAAAAAATGATAGCGTATACTATAATAGTATACTACTATATTTAATTATTTATAGTCAAACGTCAAGATAAAGAATCATTTTTAAAAGTAACGTGCTTCTAGATCTTTGGACTGTGTTCAAACATTATCGCGTATAATGTATAAGTATAAATGGTAACGTAAATTCTAATCAATTATCTAATGATGATGATATTTATAATGCTGCTAATATTTCTTAAACGTTTCCCTCAAAACTTTGAATTTCAATTAAGACGAACGAAAGAAACCACCAAAAGTTAGCAAAAATGTATACAATTACTAAAAGTACTTTAAAGTTTAAACACATACCTACACGTAATTCACTTGTTAATAATGATATTAATGGCCAAGGAATTGAAATACAAAATATACGTGTCCTTACTTGAACTTGCAACTGACTTGAACTGACACTCTATAAAGGGTTTTGACCATGTATAATTCCAAATAGTATTTGATTTAATTAAATTGTAATTGGCAAATGCAATTTAATTAAATCGCAATAATTATTTGATAGTATTTTTGAATGATTCATTGGCTGCAGTTAAAATGAATTGTTGCACACTGTTTTGATAGTTGTAGAAGACCGGCCTATATTTACAGTGTAAATTTTACACTCTAAACAATATGAACGTTAATGATTAGTTTGAGATGTAATTAAATCCGATTCAAGTTGAAAACAGACTAAAATATTATATTATATAATAGTTGATTATGATGCAGCGTCCTATTTCCCGGATTTTGATTGGATGAAATTCTAGATAAAAATATGAAAAGGGGAATGCCTGGAGCTGGATTTTACGAAAAAATTTCGAAAGATCCACCTCCCTTCATCTATTTACGAAATTAACCGAAAATGAATGGAATTTCCTTTCAAAATACCTACATGATGTGGACTACATAGTAATAAAATTTATTTCATTTAAATTACCCCAGGGAGATTCAGATGATGTGAAAAACGCTGTCGAAAAAAATTCCTCTTCCGTGAACAAACTGACGAGCTCTTCCTCGTTCACGGCAAAAAAATTATGAAGGGGGTATTTATGTGGTGGACGAAAATCCGAATCACTTTCACCACTGTTTGTCATCACTAAATTATTATTTAACAGTGAAAGTATTTCTACACAAAAAGTACGTACTTACACTGAATATTTACTTTATTATTATTTTTCTGGAAAACCGGGTGGTTGTTCAATTATATTGATGAAGTGCGAGAAAAAATATATACAAGAGAGGATTCACCGTGTGTATGTACACACAAACTCACAATGACATCTATATATACTTATCACTAGATATAAATATTTCATGTAAATACGTTTTCTCCGTTTGTTTTGTTGTTATTATATATTATGGAATCTGAAGGAAATTGTCGAATTTGTCTCCAACAAAACACACATTTCTATATGAATTCAGGAAATTGCGACACCTCCTCACCCTCCACAAAGAAAATGAAAGAATTTTAAGTTACCTACTTTAATTTTATATTAGATATACCTCGACAAATTTTTACTCAATGTTCCGAGTACTGCGCGTGTTCCTGTATTTACACATTGGTTTCGCCTTTTATCATTTTCTCTGATATTTTTATTTAAATAAAAGTCTTTTAATTCTCTCTGTGTGATGATGAGTCTCATTCACTTTACACACGACTACATATGTACTTACAAACAACAATATCATATTTTTTAAGTTAACGGTTACACACAGGGAGAGAAAACATTTAAAAATATATATTTGAAGACATCACACATTTCAATTTTAAATTAAAACTTGTACAAGGGGCTATTTTCAACAAATATTACGAAAATGTTCCTTGTACAAAGTTAATACGAAACTTTATCTACGTACTACATTTAATTGTAGTGTAGAATCAATTTATTATAAATATATTATATTTACAAGTTTAATTTCAAACACATTAATACAACTAATCTAGTGCGTTTACAAATTATTTGTAGACGGAGAGTCAGTGCAAAAAAAAAGGAAAATAAAAAAAATAATAAAGTACAATGGTGATAGAAAATCAACATGATTTGCCGTTATCCCCGACAAATAAACCGAGAAAGAAAGGGCAGTCCAAATTACCCGACTACTACCCGCAACATCGGAGAAGTCAAAGGAAAATTAATCAAGCCTTAGCTGAGAAGATGCAAAAAATCCTCGTACAAGCAATTGTTGATGGAAGTGAAGAAGGACTGAGAGTAAATGTTCACATTATTACATCAATTACCAATAATTATTTATTCACTTGGTTAATACCAAATCTTGATACATACTTATATACAATGTCCATTATTTATTAAAATTACCAATATCTGCCTCACGCACAGTTCATCTCATTGCTGTGCGCTTGTATATTTTTATAGAGCTTTTTTTTAAGTTGCCGTTCTTTGTATAACAATGTACACCTTTTATGTATAGGAAACTAAATTTAAGGACAAGGGAAGAGGAGTAGTTACAACTAAAAAATTTTTTCGTAATGAATATGTGGTCGAATATTCGGGGCGTCTGATTAGCCTGGCTGAAGGTAATTGATTCATTTCTATATTTACCCACATAAGTTTCTTTATTTGTTCGTTAGTCATCAATCAGTCTTCTATTTATCCATGTAAGTAAATATGTTACATACAGATAATGAAATATATAATATTTATAATTAATTTTTATTTAATTTACAGCAAAGGAAAATGAAGCCAAGTATGCACAAGATCTCAATATTGGTTGCTACATGTATTATTTCCGCTTTAAAAATCGTCAGTATTGGTAAGTCAAAAAACAACTTGTCCTGTCTCTTATCACTTTTGGACCTCAGCTCTTTGAGTATTGACTATGTGTTTACTCACTGTATTCTGTATATAATGTAATTACTAAAACTATAAACAAATATCATCGTATTATTATTTGTTTATCCTATAAACTTTCAAGTATTGATGCTACTGATGAGTCTGGTAGACTTGGACGTTTGGCGAATCATAGTCGGAATGGAAATTGTGTGACAAAAGTGGTTGAAGTACAGGGAGTACCAAGACTGATACTACTCGCCAAACGAGATATTGAAGTTGGTGAAGAAATATTGTACGATTATGGTGATCGGCGAAAAAATGCAATACGACATCATCCATGGCTTATACATTGATCTCCATTCTTCCTTGTATTTGTATTACATTTAAATGTAATATCCTATTATTATTATAAAAAAGAATATATATATATATAATAATATATTTCCTCGGCGTTCAGGTCAATTGCAAATATAAAGCAATTTTATACATAAGTTTATATCCACTACACACACACACACAAAAACATGTGGAAAATCTTGTACTCTTCAAGTTTAATTTATTCAAAAGAATCTGGATAATTTTCTTAATACGTCTACTCTCTATTCAATTCATTAAGTATTTCAATACTTGATTAAAAAAATTAGGATCAGGAAAGGAAACAAAAACAACCAAAAATTGATAGATTGATAAGCTGATGAAATTTTTACAAATTTATTATTCCCTTTTTTGAAGTTAGAAGTTACTATCTAAACCATCTATAAAAAAAGACGCCTTGTATTTAAGTAATAAAAGAGAGAGAGAGAGAGAAAGAGTAATATTTTTCACATGTACTGTACCTTGTGCTTATATTTCGATTATACTTGACACGTAATGCTTATAATATATGTTATATATATATAGTTTTCAAACGTGTTCCAGAACTTTTCAGTTCGCATTATTATTATTATTTAAACCGTTTTGTTAATATGTAAATAATTATATTGTTGTAAATGTACATACATACATGCATGTATCATATTTTAGTAAATGATATTACTATATAGTTAGTTACTATATAGTTAAAAATGGTATCTCTATATATACGTCTCCAAGTTTTAAGTCAAAAGTCTTATTATGTTAGTTATGAAGTAAGCTTGGGAAGCACATTACAATTATTTTGACCAAATGTTAAGGAACAGGAAAATGTTTACGACCACTTCAGGAAGACAGAACAGGTTTATGATTTGCCAGGCTTATTGCTTATTTATAATTTACTCCTCTATATTTAGAGATGTGTATGTGTACAGTGTTGAAAAGGAGAACATACATACTTGCATGATAATGATACACACATTAAGTATGTATCGTGTCAATTTATGCGAAAATGATTTATATATACAAGTACATCTATTTTATTTGTGTGTCAATCGTCAGAGTCAGAATTTCATTGTATTTTTTAAACATTTTAACAACACGAGTAACAACTGTAATCATTGTAGAAAATTCTCAACATTAAATGTGTTGATTGTACAACAAGGACCTAATACTTTATTAATGATTACATGTGGTGTTACTTTTTTTTATAACCTTTTAATTATTTTTAGTAGTCGTATGATTTTACAAAAAGTTGTTTGTTTGTTTCCACTGAGGGTCTTTTTTGCTTTGTTTTTAATTCATTTCATTTTGGCTACAATGCTAAATACTAATGAATGTATACGTATATATTATGCTCCTATGATGTAATTGTTATTATTCTCAAATTTAAAATTATTGATGTGACTTTGAAGAGAATTTGGATAAAATCGTCCTCCCGTTTTTTTAAATCATAGACAACTCAACCAAACGTATTCAGAGTTTAATCTCAACCTCTCAGTAATAATAAGATTTAACATTAAGTAACATTTCATATGTAATGACTAAATAGGTAATATATACTTAAAAAAACAAGTTGAAATATGCCAACTCCAAACGTTTTGTTATCATGTAATAATAAACGTAAATAATAAGTGAATTATTCAATCACTTTATATACATGTATAAAGTGGTATGTTTTCATACGGGCAACGCTCTTTAATTTTGTCATCCGCCATGTTCACTCCTGGCACAAATGAAAAATAGATGCACTTTTTACTGATATATCACGGAAATTGGGAATGTCAAGGTTGGGTCATACGCTATGTAGCCTTGTGAGGTGAGTGTAAAATAAAATCAACCAATTTTCAGGCAACTGAGGTTTCAAAGGAACATCTTGAAAACCTTACATGTCAAAAAAAATTTGATCCTAATACTTGACACTGCTTTGACTAAATCCATGACGTAACATTTACGACAGAAGAAGAATTAATTCATAACTGTTGCGGTACTCTCCCATCTAATAATACTAAGTAATTACTATTATCATCTATTCAGTAATAACTTGTTATATGTATTGCATATTGTATGATTATATATATAATATATTAAATATATATCTATACTTTATTATTATTGTAGCCATTTTGGAGTATACAAAATAAACACAATATAATAATAATATCTAGATGAGTAATATTAAACAAATGCATGATGATACATCCATTGTACACATCTTAATATATATATACATATACACAATAATATACATATATATGTAGATTAAATATGTAACGATAAAAAATAAGAATGGTCACCGCGAGTTTCTAAGTACTATATATATCCTGTCAATTGTCATTATCGAAAGTTGATATTATTATAGAGCAAGTCATAATTGAAAAACATAAATTATATTGAAACCTAATCTTGGGTTGCCGTCATTTACGCCGACGATGTCTATAATGTGAACCACCACGTGTATCTTTATGACTTCGCTCTGTACTACTAGATTTTGTTGACGGTGTTGGTGCCGATTGGTTAGATGGATTACGAGATGCCTGTTGTTGTTGTTGTTGCTGTTGACTCTGTGGTTTTGAAGTAACCTTAAAATTTCCATTTGCATTCGGATTTCTAGAATTTGGAAAATTAGCTTGATGATTCGTCGAAAGACTAGATGCACTTTCGTCTGTGGTATTATTACTACTGTCAGCCGTCAATTCAGAAGAACTTCGAGCTGGTGGAGTTGAAATTACTAAGAGTTTCTTATCCTTCCCAGTCAAATCTATTATACCACCTGAAAAGAGAGAAAATATTTATATATTGATTATAGAATAACAGTTTGATTCATTAAGTTCAATTTATTTCATATTATATATCGTTTATTTGATTTAAATCATTTGTTAATTTTTAGTCTCGATTGTAGAACGCTTTAAAAACATGTTGAGACAGGAAATGAAAAGATCCGTTTCAAGTCAGTTGCAATTCGTATAAGTATTAGCTATTATCAAAATGTATACCAAATTCATTCACCTTGACTTTTTTGTTTGGCAAAGAGACGATCAAGTGTTTCTCGTTTCCCTAACCAGTCTTCTGGAACACATGGTTGAAAAGAGTCCATAGAGTCTTCTTCAATATCAGTTGATGGCGGTGGGGATGCAAGGAACGTTTGAATATCGATTTCTTCTTGAAATTCATTGCGGCACACTGGACAACAGTAACAATTTTTACTTGCAGACTCATTTGGAAGCTACAGAAATTTAAAAAAAAAGTACCATAATTTATTTTATGTTGAAATCAAAAAAAGAAAGTAGTACTTCACACTTATGTTTTCCGTGTGTTGTAACTTACAAGTTCTTCATTAGCCCAACTTTGACTGACACTATACAAATATTTCCCTAGGCAGAATGAGTGAACATGATGAAAGCATGATGGGCGAAAGAAAACATCCGATTCCGTGAATGAAAGAAGACAAATCGGGCATTCGGATGCCGGTCGATTATGAGCTGTCAAGAATTCCTTGCCCATGTCAATTAACTCAAAAACCATGGAGCAGCCTTGGATCTCCTCACATTTTTGTTTCATTCGAACTGCAAGGGCACCCAGTGTGTCATCCGAAAGTCCACCTATATTCAAAGGAAAATACATGATATACAAACTGAACCTGTGGTATGCAATGAGCAATAATTTTATATCGTAACAGATGTATTGTATATGTTTCGGTACTGAAAGATCATGAAAAATCTTACGAGGATTTCGAAAAGTTATTTTGGGAACTTGATCCGGATAGTCCGTTGGAAGGAGGAGTTCTAAAGTTAATGTCACATATTTGGATTCAGAATCATCTCCGGTTGATGGAAATAGTATCATTTTCACTACTACACTGTCCCTGAATTTTTATTACAATAAATACATAATAGTACATATTATACGATAATAATGTACTTCCAGGGAATAAACATGTAAGTAAATATTTATGTTGAAATTATATATACTTATTATTATGAATACTCACGTGGAAATGGTAATTTCAATATCATCCAAGAAAATTGCCGAAAGCGTATCCAGTTCCTCAATGCATAACCTAATTTGGTTTTCATACAAAGAAGTACTTGATCATCAAAACTAATGTTTACAATAAAAGGAAACCAAAATTGTTAATAAATACACATGCAATAATTAATTAAATGAAGTTTTGGTAATCCCAAATCCCAACTCTGATATATATATAATATAAATATATAGCCATATTTCAGTTATTAGATCAATTTACTTGACTTACTCTGATGGCATTTTCCTTTTATATCGTTATTTCTTGGCTACTGTCGTCAAAAATTAAACTACTTTAACTGGCCTTTTATCACTATCTTGAATCAACAAGTTCGGTGTTTGATACAAGTATTGTTTAGGACCAACTTTTAACTTTAACTGAGGTGATACTGACGTATACAAAACTGGCAAAGTCAATCTAAAGAATTTTCATAACTAACTGCTGGGATGATGATTAAGCTTTATTAACTTTTATGTCACTTATTTTATGCGAAATATTCAAGCAATTAATTTGACCATGATTAAAAAGATTGAATATATTTGCGATAGTACTTACATTTTCTGAGATTTAATCAAATTCTGCAAATGTCATTCAAAAGGACGTACGCAAAATGAATCACTCTATGGTGGTATTCGTCGACTGCATATTAATTTATTACACTTTTAAACCGTCTATTTGATGGACAAGACTTCTTTATTCTGACAGAATAATTTCGAATCATAATAAAATGTTATAAACGTATTTCACAAATCACATACATAAATATATATATATGTGTTATTTCCTTGATTTTGTATTTACTTATAATAGACTGTTAGTCTAGGTATTTGCTGGTATTTTTTATATGAATGCGAATATGTAATGGAAAAGTTATATAGCACAAAAGCATTAAAACAACGGTTGTCTTACACAGAGATACTTAAGTACCTATATATTTTTTAAATTACATGTGAGTGTAAAACACTGTCCGGTGTAAGGTTTAACAAAGATAAAATATTTCGTTTTCTTTTCTTTTCTGCATAGTTAGATTGAGATCACAGTCTTGAACATCAATGTACGCCATTATATTTTTGGTAATTTACTGACACCATCTAGAAAAAAAATGATCCATGTTCATGTCCACAATATAAATGTTGTACAGGTATATATAAAAATAAAATGAACTTAATTTTTAGTGCAAATTTTGTATCCAAATTTACAATTTCAAAACTCGGTCCTTTCCTCCCGATACGACATATTTACTGTCTGGGGACCAATCTACTGCAAATACTTCATCCGCATGACCTGGCAGATCATAAATTAACTTTTTTGTCTCCATGCTCCATACTGAAAGTACAGCGACAAGATACATACAATTAAAATGTTTTCAGGTACGTTATATGAGTACGACATATTATTTGGAATATTAGAAATTCTAATCTAGAATAATGTTCTTACATTTTAGAGTTGAATCTTTACTACTGCTAACAAGTAATCTAGAATCTGCTGACCAGGCGACTTGATAGACTCTTTGAACGTGTCCACGAAATGTAATCAAATATCTTGTTATATATGAAGAAAAACGACAAATTTTATTACAATTATCAATTAAAAATCAGTATATGGAAAAAGAATGGAGAAAGGCTATACAAATAGCATAATTTAAGGTTTTACTTACTTTCCTGTTTCACCATTCCATATTTTGACAGCACGATCATATGCCACTGATGCAATGAGTCTTCCATCAGGAGAAAATTTCACCTCGTTAATAACAGCATTATGACCGGTCATTTTTTCTAAAAGAAATCCAAATGCATACTATTACTATTCTATTCTTATGCAGGAAAAAAACCTTTAAAACCTTTAAAAATAAGCATATGTACAACAACTTTCCTCTGTATACAAATACATACCTATTTGGGACTTTTTATGAGAAGGATTCCACAGAATTAATACTGTATCATCAGATCCCGTCACTAAGCGATTGGATCCATTTGCGACCACAGTATCAAATCTAATTTTAGCTATTTTAATTGCATCTTCTATATCTACAACCAAATAAACGAATATATATATACTTTTATATACATTCTATAGATACATATAATATTTAATTTATTATATGTGTGCTATTCATATTCGACTAGTCATTTGGTCCACTGGGAAATCGTCAGAAAATTGAATTTTTTAATTTGAAATACGAGCTCGAATTTTGTCTAGAAAATTTCAGGAAAATGACGAACCAACTGATTTAATATCGCATCTAGATTCTGCAGGTTCTTCAACAGCATAGCATCCTGTTCTTATAACAAAATCTGTTTGAAAAGACATTGTATTAATCCGATGAGCATGGCCTGTCAAAGATTTCTCTAAAGTTCCCTACCGAAACAAGAACATAAGACATATAATTGAATGAATTACATTAAAAAATACATCAAAAGTCCAAATCATTTCGTCTTACTTACCGCATCACTATTCCAAACTTTGATAGTACGATCATAAGATGCAGAATAAATGAAATTATCCCCACTCCAACGAATGCATGTGACTGGACCACCGTGTCCACTCAAGCAATAAATTGTGGAGCCGAATGCAGTATTCCAAATACGCACAGTATGATCTTGTGACGCGCTGGCCAGGAGTTGTCTCAAATCCTTGGAGCTTTTCAAAATAAATTTAGAATGTACATTTTTTCATCATGACGTAAAATAGACGAGTCAAAAATCAAAAAAGTATAAATACATTCTAGCGTGTTACAATACTAAACTATTATTTTCTTTCATAACTTTCTTATGTGAATACCTCCATAAATGAAGTGGCTGCCAAGATAAGCCACGAATTGCACCTTTATGTCCTTGCATCGTTCGAATTAATTTTGTTGTTTCCGAATCCCAAATATTTATCACTCCTCCATTGTCTCCAGATGCAAGTGTTTTTCCCAGAGGTGACCATTCTACGACAAGAACCCACTGCTTGTGCCCTTTAATCATAAGAGAATTAAAATGCGGGTTATCGTACAATGATAGGATTCCTATCCATCGGAATAGCTTAAATATAGTCTATCAGATCAAATCAGATGTAGATTCCATCTGTACAATAATCTTACGCCGAATTACAATACCTTTCAAGTTGACAACTGGGGTTTTAGTATCAACATCCCAAATTCTTACTGAAGCATCACCTGATCCACTTGCTAACCCTCGACCATCCGGGCTAAAAGACGTTGTTAAAATTGCTTCTGAATGCCCAGTTAAGGAGCTATAGGCATAGAAAAATAAGTAGAAAAGAAATACAGATATGCAGAAAATTATTCTTTCTTTCAGTCGTATCGCTATATAACACATAATCTTCAAATAACCATATTTAGAATCTATGCACGAATATTTCTTACCCAGTACAACGAGTAATTCCACGTACTCTGAAGGGAGCTTGTGGATGATACTTAATGTCCACATACGCTTCATTATTACTTTGTGTTCCTTCTGGAAATGCTTCTAGTAAACTAGTTTTAATTTCTGTTCCATTTACAAAGAAGCAATAGGATGTCTGTACTATCTATTATGGTAAAAGGACAGTAAAAGGAATAATTTTATTTTAAATTAAAGTGCCTGCATTATAAACATTCTCACTTTCTCAATTATTTCTACTTAATTCTTGAAAACGTACTGGTTGTTTCAAAGCATTCAGTATAACAGTGAGTTTGTCAACAGTCACATTAAGTGGAACATCAATGGGTGGATGTTCGGAATCTCCTCCGATTTCAACATTTTCAGAAATAAACCTCGCCGAAACACGGGATGATTCTACAGCAACAATTGTTGGCAAGTCCACTTCCATAGTCTAAACGGAAAGAATTCACAGTATTATTCATTTTCTTCTAAAGCTTACTGTATACCTAAATTCTAATACTCACCATATTTTGTAAAAATGTATTTATTTATATAATTATCCAAGTACAAAATCCGCAAAAAATTCCGTCACAGAGTCCGAAGATCCGAGAGCATGGAAAAACTTTTAAAATGAGGAAAGCCGCGCATGAGACTCAAGTCAATGAGCAAAATATAGAATTTAATTACGTCACGAATTAAATGAAATAAATTATTATTATAAATAAATGTCAAATTGAAAAGAATTATTTTTCTTTCATAGTTGGTCTTGGAGTCTGTGTGTTGTGTACACATGTATTCATCATTAAGAAATTGTTGATAGATAAAGTAGAAATAAAAGTATAGAAAGTGTTTCTAATAATAATTTGTTGTTTTATCTTATCTCGGTCGTCACTTTATTTTTAAAGTGAGATTTCGAGAAATCTTGAGACTTATTTACTTACGTGTATAAAATTGATTTCGAAGAAAAAAAGCCTTTTTCTTTCTCCATTCAAAATTGTGTTTTTAACCATTCTTGCCCATTGTATTTGATAATTGTAATCGTTTATAGTTGTATGTAATTGTTATAAAATACACGTTGTGCGTTCAATATAGGATTTGTCTTCGGACTATCGCACTCTCAAATATCCGCATTCACACACGACACAATATAGGTAAAAAGAAATCAGTTTTACAAATAGCTCATTTCAAAGTAGATTTTTAAGATTTAAAACGCAAATTGTACATTTCACTAAATACATATGTAGCTTATTTGTGAGACAATGAAATACCGTAAAAAAATACATGAAAATTTTCATGCTTAATACTATATATATTGGTAACATGAATTCTCTCGTGATTTTGCAGTTTCCTCTTTGAGAAGATGAGTCAAGGGAAGAAGCGAAGTTATGGATCGTTTGTCAATGATGTCGAAATGAAGGAAAAAGGCAATCGTTTTTTTGCAGCAAGAAAATATGAAGAAGCATGGCAATGTTATACTAATGCTATACTGAGGAATCCATCCAATCCACTATATTATACAAATAGAGCTCTCACAGGTCTCAGGTTGGTTTTGATGACTTCAATTTACCCTATATATCTCGTATGTAATAATTTAATTTGCAATAAATGATGATAAAATGATTGATTTTACAAAACAAAAACAGATTGAGTCGATTTGCAGACGTTGTAGCTGATTGCCGCGCTGCTCTGGAGTTGGATCCACTATGTGTCAAGGGTCATTTTTTTATGGGTCAAGGTCTATGCGAATTAGACAATCTCGACGACGGTGTTAAACATCTTCAGAGAGCTATCGATTTGGCGAAAGAACAAAGGTCCCTATATAAATTTAAATGACTTAGTTTATGTTACCTTATTTCCATGATTAGCCATGATACATAATTTATGATTTAATGAAACCCAAATGAATGATTTATTTATAAATACTCTGAATAGCATGTTATATATTACTTGAATTGTTGAATTATTTTAGAAAAAACTACGGGGATGAAATGTCGGCTACACTTCGTAATTGGAGGAAAAGACGCTTTTCACTTCAAGAAGAAAAACGTTTAGCTGAGGAAGTTGAGCTACAATCATACTTATCTCGACTCATTCGTGAAGATCGTGACCGTAAAGTGAGCTTTCATGTACATGGAAATGTAAATATAGGCCTGGTGAATCCATACAAGCAAACCTTATTAATTTTGTCTGTTGTTTTTTTTTGTTGCATCAGTTGGAAGAAGTCAAAGACAAGTTTAGTGGTAGTAAAGGAACAGATCCTGTTGAGCCTGAAGCTCAAGAAAAATATAAGGCTGTGGAACAATATGCAGACACTTGTATGTCCGAATTGAATTCGTTGTTTTCAAAGTTGGATGAGCGACGTCGAGTATGGCCAAACAGTCATATATATATAAGAAATGTATATATATGACGACGCTTTAGCGTATGCTTAGCTTGAATTTTTTTAAATATTTTTCTTTTATTTGTACAGAAACGTGAAATCCCCGATTATCTCTGCGGAAAAATATCCTTTGAAATCCTCCGTGATCCCGTTGTAACTCCAAGTGGAATCACTTACGAGCGGAAAGATATAGAAGAGCATTTAATGAGAGTTGGACATTTTGACCCAATCACCGTATGCAAAATTATCAAACAAACAGATTTTAAATACATGTACATTATGAATGTAAAAAAAGTCCTGCTTGCGAAATCTGACAATTCAATGAAATATTCAATGTAGATAGCATTCTCATTTAATTGTTGTTTTAATTCTAGCGAGTCAACTTAAGGTAAGTGACGGGAAAGAATGGCGGTTTGTGACTAATAATATATATCGTCTGTTAAGTTCACAAAAGAACTATAACGATTTTCCTTAATTTGCGGAAATGCTACAACTGCGTCCGTCTTTGTGGGTAAAATTCTGAAAAAATTCAGGGTGACAGAAAAGGTCATGGCAGACAATAATGTCTCAGGACCCACAGCTCCATCTTGAGCCGTTTGACCTTTGAAGCAGGTCAACGAAATTAAGGAAAATAATTATAGTTCCTTTGTGAACTTAACAGACGACATGTTTATGTGATAAATATTAATAACATTAATTATTTTTTTACAATATTTTAGGATTGATCAACTCATCCCAAATTATTGCATGAAGGAAGTGGTCGACTCTTTCTTATCCGAGAATGAATGGGCTTTAGATTTCTAAAGTTTTGCTTGGCATTGCTGTTTTGATTACTCAACATAATATAATATAAGTACTATATGTAATATTAAATATTATGTCTTATTTTTGTAACATAATATTTCTCGTTTTCATTCGTTTTCCTGCACATAATTCGCAATATAATAAATAACTTCGTTTTCTAATAACTTGCCATCTTTTGTCATTCTATCATACGTCATATGGATACAAATAAGCTCTTTATATTTTTACATTTTTACATTGCTCATATTAAAATCTCACGTTGCTGGGAGGGAACCCATGAGCTTACTGAAGAAAGTAGGAGAAAGCTGCACTTGTTGCAATTCTCGCTTTCTCCCCATTTCATTATGCTTTCACTTGGAAAAGTGTAAAGTGTGCCCCTTACAATCGAGAAAAATAACCTTTAATATCAAAAAATATATAATCATTCGTTCCTTTATTTCATTATGTTTATCATCCATTCTCCATTTACTGGGCCACTCTCATTTGTTTTTGTAGAATTGTTGTAAATCCATGAGGACGCGTTAAATGATGAGAAATTTTTTTTAGATTTCTCCACTCGGACCTGGCTGTGGATGGTTGAAGCTGGGGCAATTAAAAAACAAATAAATGTTAGTATCATGCAGATTAATTTATAGGACAAAAATTAGAATATAGTGTTCATGCCTTATATGGAGAAAATTCATGACTGTTCGATCTCGAGCAGAAATTCGGTAAAAATTTTATCACAACATTTTCCATATGGGGGCATTATTATAATAATGGACGTATAGTTGAGATTGACAAGTCTCAGCATTGCGAATATAGTTTAGTATATAGTAGTATACCCATGAGGCTTTGGAAATATTGGTAAGCCGGTATCCTTGTCCCAGTCAACTTTCTCTATTCTAGCAACTCTCCGACCATTTATTTGTGTTGCTGAATCTGTTGCATGATATGCCTGTTTGAGAAATGAAAAAGAATTCTATTTATAAAAGCACCTTTTAAAACAAACTAAACTCTCGACTATATATATTATGTGTGTATAATATTACCATCCACGTTTCAGTTCCATCCGGAGATACTGTCAAAAGTCAATTTGGAAATTAGAAACTCCTTTAATTTTATTGAACTGCCTTTTTACCGTAAAAGTTAAGTTTTGGTATTTAAAAATACTGAAAGTTTATTTGAGATTACCAGTAAAACTTGCATGACCTGTGTGAATAATCATACACGAGAAACATAATAAGGGATAAAGAATTATAAGAACAAACGTTGTGCCCACATATGGCTTGTATTTTGGTATTCTAATACGGAATACATATATATATGAATGTACCTGTACAGAATACCTCCTCCTCGTCGTTTCTTGAAAACACAGGTCCATCAGTTCCACGATAATCCCAATTACTTGGTGACATTGGATTTCCATCCATAGATATGCTCATCATGCCCAAATTGTAATGGGGAGACATCGTTTCGCTTGATGAAAAAATTAAGTACGCAACGCCTTCAATTCAAAATTCAAACAAAATTTGTTTAATCTATATACTAATAAGTACAATACTAGTAATTGATAATTTTTCTTTAAATTGCCGTCAGAACACAACATTTATATGGAATTGTTGCCACATAAAATCATGAAGCATAAAGAAACCAACTAACCTTTATTATAAATCACGTAAGGACCTTCGCTCATGCAAAGGACGCCGTTCATCCCTTTACATTCCCACTCAGCAGTTGGTCGTCTCAACAACAGGAAACTGGACGGCTTAATTGAAGTAGGACTGTCCATTTTTGCAATCTGTATACATATAAATGTATAAATGAATTACACTTACATGAAGTAACAATTTTGAATAGGTTTCAAAGTATTATGCGTAGAACGCATAATAGTTCTTCCACCAAAGTTTTATTCTATATATATATATAGTGAAATTCATTTTTTTTATTCAAAACTATTAAAAGCTAACTATATACAACAATGTAAGCAAAAGTATGATATATAAGCGCCAATTAATTGGTACGCCAGATGCTTTGAATAACCATTACAAAATACTTCAAAATTGCATAAGATGGGAAACAAGTTGCAAAAACCCATACCCACAAACATGCAATACTTGACCAAATAAAGTACAAACTTCCGTCAGTCATTCTTAGAAGAGTTCCGTCAATAGCACTATCCGTCTCGTACTCTGGCATCATTCTAAATCAGTCATAATAAAATATAAGAGTAAGTGTATTCTTCATTTATACATGTATCCGACGCAAAAGGCATCATAATACACATACATCGTATTTACAAGCATATCGTCGGCTAAGTTCCATAACCCTGTATTATCATTTGGCCCTGGAAGGCGCATACTGCACGTTAGCATATATG
>JAIUND010003267.1:0-16770 GCA_034699125.1 Gisinianus flammeolus
AGAGGAAATGAATGTTTACAAACTGGATTTTTTAAAGGATTTGTTTTCAGTTGAATCATCAAGAACGGATTGACTGCTACGTTTTCATGTAGAGAAGAAAAATGCAGAATCATCAATATAGCAAACAATGGAAATAACATCTGACGATGATGAAATGCTAAAGATATTTCCACTTTTCATGCATATATGCGAAAGCCAATCAGAAAACTTACTTTTCTGATTATTCATCAACAGCACGTCATCATGAATCATGCATTTTAAAAATAAGTAATTAAAGCAAAAGCCCATTATTTTATATAACAAAATCAATGTTTCCCTAATTTCAAAAGACTTGCTATATAGCATTCTCAGAATCCCATGCCCACCAAACTTCAATCAAACTTGCCATGTCTACGGACTACGAATTAATTGGAACTATATGTTTAAATTGCATGGAAACTAAGTCCAATTCTCAGAGAAATACAGTCGAAAATATATTTACAG
The DNA here is from genome assembly GCA_034699125.1 of Gisinianus flammeolus. Lineage (NCBI taxonomy): Eukaryota > Metazoa > Arthropoda > Collembola > Symphypleona > Katiannidae > Gisinianus > Gisinianus flammeolus. The sequence continues at coordinate 484 of JAIUND010003267.1, forward strand.
TCGAACGAAAAAATGGGGAAAATAACTGGAAAATCTGAGCGGATTTTCTTCATGAGTGCGCGACAAGAATTTCTATATTTTTCCTCCGTTTTACACTATGCACAAGCTATATAGGTACACAAAAGAAAATTCTTTGTCAACTACTAATGACTAGAACAGAATCGTATCTATATATGATGGAAACGGTATGCGATGTTCACAATTGATATTCTGAGAAACGGTGTCGGTAATTAGTGCTGTAGCAATTTAAATGAGGCGATAAAATGGATTTCCCGAGAACATTTCAGCTCATTAAGACACACACTGCTTCTGTGCATACGTGTCTGACCATCCAATTTCTCTCTCTCTCTCTCACTCTCTTCCGAGCACACACGTTTTACTATGCCTATATTATGGAAAGCAAGTATTATTAACAGTTTACTCTCATTCTATACAATCACGCGACCACACACACTCTGAATCTCCAATTCCTTCGTCATTCTCACTGTTAATACGATAAAAGGAGCAAAAGTGTTTAATTTTTTTTCACTTTAATGGAAATCGTTGACGCTATATAGCTGCTCTCTCTGCTCTCAATCTCAGTCTTCATAACTCTCAATACAAAATGCCGGCTCCATCCATTCAAACATTATTTTCATTTGGATTGTGTTGCATCTGCATTTGGACTCATTCACTCGCTGCCAAACTCCGAGATTCGAAAGAGATTGACGATTTTCATGTGAGAAAGTGAAGTTCACACAAGTATATATATAACAAAACTCTTAAGAATCTTTTGTTTGTGTTTGTGTGTTTTGTAGTTTGAATTTTGTGACTTTGACTCCATAATTTCAATATATATCTTATATATATGTATTTATGTAAATAGATGATGCTAAATTGGGAAAGTCCTCATTCAAAAGATCTGGCAAAGAGATTCCCGTATTTCCTGAGTGGCTATGATTACGAGGGTTCTCCAGTGTGGTTCTTGCCCTTTGGTCATTGGGACGTTCGCTCGTATGTGGAGGATGGTGAGACACCGACAGAGAAAGCAGAGAGAGGACACACCGCCAAAAATCACACACTCCAAATGTTTTACCGAATGTACGAGTCCCCAAAGGAAGTGAGCACAGAGGAGAACCCGGTGGATTCCTTTGTTCTACTCGATGACCTCGATGGTTATGACCTGAGACAAATGATCCATACCCCAAGTAAGTCTATATATATAGAATTCTTATTGGGCAATCAACAAGTGCATCATGTACGATATTTTCTCAATTGCAGTGAGACAAATACACATTGTACAGATACATTTGATGATTAAACTGTGTTGTTTTTGTTGTTGTTTTTTTAATGGTACATACAGCTTGGACGACAACACTCCAGATATTCCGACATCTCGTTTTTATTGAGAAATTACGTGACACTAAATTCAAACAAGGTTTTGCTGTCAATTGTGAGTCGAGAAACTTTGTGTGTGTGTGTGGGATTAAAATTCTTTTGATTTTTAATTCTCATGACTGATGATTCAAACCGGTAATTTGTTTACGTATTTGTATATTGTTTGTGTATATAGGTAATTATGTGGCCAAGATGGGTTGGACGGTGGTGAGACCGATTTTGGGGGAGATTGGGCTCAGATTTGACATATTTGGAACCAATGAGAAATCTTGGAAAGCAAGCATTGCACAGAAAATCCCTCGTCAGGCTCTGCCCAAATTGCTCGGTGGCTTCTCTAATCATACATTTATCCGCTCTTATGGCTAGTCACAAAGTCACATATCTTCCAATTGTTTGCCCTTTTAATTACACAAAATATAAATAACTATATATAGACAAAATGCCAATGACTTTTCAACTCGTATGATTGTAAATTAGGAATGAACCTTACACAAAAAATGATCAATGTGAAATGTGAATGCGCATTTATTTAATTTATTTTTAGGTGATTCCATTGTGGACATAATTAAATTCACAATGGCTAAAATGGTGTTTTGAGAGTAAAATTCAAAAGGTATTATCGTGTTTACTGTTAATTTATTAATTTATGCAATTTTGCAGTCCAAAAACACATCCCCACATTAAATTCACAATACGAAATGTGTACTATAAATTGTATAGAAATTAGAGAATTATCAATTGTAGGTAATATTCAATATAATAATTGGGAAAATCAATTAAGAAATAGATAAATGCACTTAAGTAATTCATAAAAAAATTGTGTAAATACTGTAAATTGTAAATGTATGATTGAACACATTGGAGAAAGGCAATTGCCGGTTTGATCCGATATATTGATTGATATGGGATGAAGATGATGTAAAACCGGAAGTAGAGAGAGATTATTTTTTCCCTTGCTGCTGAGATTGAGATTGACCTCCAGTTGACCCAGACTTGCCATTGTTGGTGTAGCCGAGTGCGTCCAAGCAGGGCATCGTTGTCATATGTTTGTTGTACCCATTGGCACTGTACAGATATTTGTCACACACATGACAATTGAGCATTCCACCGACTTTTCCAGGAAACCCGTCCCCGAAGGCGTTGCCGTCGTCATTGGCTTTTGAATGGGAATAACCAGACGAGCCAGCCGCCCCTCCAGACTTTTGATTATCTGCCATCTAAATAATACAAATAATTAAATAATAATATAATGATTAAATAACAATTTACAACAGAAAAACAAGAGGAATATAAATAAATATGTATGTGGATATACTTATATAACTATAATTTAAAAAGAAAAGCACAGCACCAACACAACAATACATGTCTAAAATAAAATGTGATTTCCTCGTGGATTTTAATTGTACGTATATGTAGGTACAATCTACAGTATTCTACAGCCACAAACTATACCTACATAATTTGCCTAAATATTGAATATCAATAGAATCATCAACTGTATTACTCGTTTACTCACATTTTCGGATTTGTTGAGTTATTGACGCAACACAGACCACAGAATCGATACGAAAAGGAACACAGCAGAGATTAGCTGGAAAGTAAACATTTTATATTATTTATATAGATATACCTATGGCTCATTCATCATTGTAAAAAGTACTTTTGAGAATGTTCGATATGAATTGAAAATGATATCAAATTGATAGTTAAAAGTATGGTATACAAGTCGTTTTTTTCATTACCTGTAAATGACGAATGACGAATGCCGAATACCGAGCGTGTATTAATTAGGAATTATAGATGAATTAAAGATGAATTAAAGATGTAGAAAACTCGCCACACAGCCACAGAACAAATTAAAATCACGACACGACTCCACAGCAACACACAGCAGAATATGGAATATGAAGAAAAAAGGAAAGGAAAAGCTCACATGTACAATATCTTGTGTCGTTTCTGTGTCGATTTTTGTACGTTTTCCAAACGATTTTTAAGTTTGTCTTATGCATCGAGCAGAAGCAACGTATAATATATCTACACTAATATAGAGGGTCTTCTTATCTTTATTTAGATACGCATATTTACATACATACATACATACAATTTACAAGAAAAAAATGTGCTTCACATGTCTGACTTGGAAAATATTTAGTTTAGTTAGGTAAATATACCGCTTCTTTAAAATGAAGCTCATCCTTCATTTCATTCACAGTTTACACACACAGAAATCATTCAATTCCCCATTCATTCAGATAAGTATGTACATTTGAGCATTTGACATGTACATAGATTGTGCATTGTGGAGAGAGACGCTGTGGGAATTAAGATATTATAAATTCAGAGTCTTATCATACGAATGAGAAACACAGAGAGTTGTTTTCTGCCATGGAATTTCGATGAGAGACTGAGCGTTGGACCGGATTTTGTACTGGGCCAAAAGCTTTTTCTGGCTCTCTCGCTTACAGCTACAGCTGTGAGCTTTGAACAGCTTTTTGCGCACTTCTCACTCCGGCTAGGAAAGGAAAAAATGTGCACCACAGCTTCAGCATGATGTTTTTTGACGTTTCTCGCCCTCGTCACGCAATTCTGAATTCCCTCCGGCCTGTCAACTCTCAAGGCAAAAAAATACACCTATAGATACTTCCCCTGTGTGTATTGGTATTTCTTTTTGCAATGTTAATCCAACATCCACCTTATTTACAATTTAGACTGAATGAAGATCGCAGTTAAATTCACCTTCAACTCTATTGAGGTTAATTTAATTTAATGTTCATCCCCAGGGGTTTCTTTCACATTCCATAATATAAAATAATAAAATAATTTCTTCCTTGTCCATTTCTCACGTGTTTCGGCAATGGCCTGGAATTTCTTCATGCAGAATGCAATTTCTAAAACAACTTTTGAGTGAGGCCTAAGTAAAACCACACAAAGGTTTTCTTTTTATGTATACTTGAATACAACATTCAATTGCGCGCAATTAAATCCAGTTTATCCATATTTTTCTCTTCTGTTTTCCCCAATGTTAAATGTTGGAGAACTGTATGTGATGGGTCGTGGGAGCTCCTCAGTTGTTTTCTGCCATTTGAATTCAGTTACACATTGAGCTAGGAAGAGAAAGCATCATTGATCATGGCCTTGGAATTATCCTTTGACTTTGTTTTAACTTTCCTCTTTTCCCTCGCGTTCTTCTTTTGGTTGAGCAAAACTCAAGGAAATGACCCGAAAAATTTCCCACCGGGTATATATATATACATTAAAATTAAATGACCGGACAATAATTCAACTCAATTTAAGGGGAAATTATTAACGCATATTTTCCATATGCGGTTTTTTTGTGTGTGGATGTCGTATCATGTCGTCGTACATACTCTCTATCCACAATCTACTTACTTTTTCTTTTTCTGATCCAAGGCGCGCAGAGTATGAGTTTCACTTGATATTCGTACGCGAAAGTTCAAAAAAATTTGAATTCTGAAATGTGAAATCCACAGACGCATTTCCTTTCTTTTATCGTCTTGCACATTCTGAATCATCATTCATCACTTATAAATATACAATTATAATTATAATTATTGTTTAGTGAGGAGTGAACGGGAGAATAACAGCAAATGGTTTGTGTGTTTTATGTCAGATTTTATTACTAAAAAAAACGACATTACACTTTATTAATACCATAATAATCGGAGTAAAGAGAGAGATACCAACAAACTACAAATTTGCACTAGAGTACAATAATTATCTTTAAATACAAAACACGAGGATAAATAGTATAATCATTGTCAGTATACATTATGATCACGAGTCCTTTACAATGCTACTTAAAATGTTACTAAATAAATTTAAATATATACAGGATGTGACCGATTGTGTTTGCACATATAGAGTCCATAATATGGACTCCATATCATATCGAGAGTTGTTTGCAAATACATATTGATGAATAATAATAATATTCGGATGTCATTAACTGCATGCGCTCAGTTTCTTTTGAGTTCTGTAGGATTTTTGAAATTGTGGAGAAACCAATACCAGTGATTGATTTTATTGTTTGTTTAACGTTATTGTGCTTTTTAAATGATTCATGTGAGAGTATAATTTTCTTTGTGTTTTGTCTAATTCTTTTTTCAAATCAACCTTCAACTCCGTAAGAAACGAATGCAGACGAATCACAATTAACTTCTTGTGCTTCTATCATTTTAAATACTTTAAATTACTGCTGTTATTCTCCCGTTCACTCCTCACTAAACAATAATTATAATTATAATTGTATATTTATAAGTGATGAATGATGATTCAGAATGTGCAAGACGATAAAAGAAAGGAAATGCGTCTGTGGATTTCACATTTCAGAATTTAATTTTTTTTTAACTTTCGCGTACGAATATCAAGGGGAACTCATACTCTGCGCGCCTTGGATCAGAAAAAGAAAAAGTAAGTAGATTGTGGATAGAGAGTATGTCCGTGGGGATTTCCGATTTTGGGGCACGTCCCACTCCTCGGCTCCAAACCCCATGAAACCCTGTTGAACTGGAGCAAAATCTATGGGCGGATCTACGCAATTCGATTCGGGAGTTCACCGTAAGAAACAAATAAAACATAATATAACTAAAAACATGTCGAATTCTATTAATTTCGTATGGTGAAAGAGGGGAAAAAATATATACAGAGAATTTCTCAATGGATTGTTTGCACAGGGCAATCGTTCTCAATGACCCGAAACTCATTCGTGAAGCCTTCAATTTGACCGCACTCTCTGGTCGACCCCTCCTCAAATTATTCATTAGTCAAGGGAAAGATCGATGTGAGTGTGGGGAATTTCTTTTTTTTTTTTTGAATTTCGTTAGACATTTTGAAATATTCTCACGAGCGCGCGCGTTGATTCAAATTCAATATCCATTTTAATGGTGTGCATGTGAATTCAAATTCAAATTCAAAAGCTTTCATCACCAGTGATGGTCCGAATTCATCAGAGCAAAGAGCCTTCGTGATGAAGCAACTCAAAAGCTATGTGACTGGGAATTCATTGGAGGAGAAAGCACAGGAGGAAATTTCGGAAGTCATTGCAAATTTCCAGGAGTCATCCAAAACAGGGAAGGCAATTCAAATGAATCATCGCTTTAGCATTCCCGTCATCAACTCCATGTGGAGTTTTTTGATGGGTCAGAGATTTCAACTTGATGACCCCAAAATCATAGAGTTTTCCCGTCAGATGACCGCGTGAGTTTAAAAAAAAAAAATAAGGAAAATTTAGAGACTGAAAATATACGAGTATATACTTAAGGAATTTTCCTCATTTCTCATTTCTCTTTTATACTCTTTGAAAAGTTTCGTGAGTTTGGACGGGATTTTAGAGAAAATTGCCGCCTTCGTTCCGAGCATCTCTAATCTGTTTCCGAATGCATCCGGTTTCAATGGGAAAATTAAGATTCGACATATAGTTTCGGATCATATGGAGGCGGAATTTACAAAAGAAAATCCGTCGTATATTCCAGGACAACCGACGAATTTCAAAGAGGCTTTCCTTGACAAAGCGGAAGCGAACAAGGAGAATCCGAATTCCAGTTTCCATCACAGCAGTAAGAATTTAAAAGGACATCAAAAAAAAAAAAAAATTGTTTGCTCAATCTGAAATTGAACGAATACTTTTTCCCGCCATTTTGCCACAGAGAATATTTTCCCGAACACGACGTCGGACTTGTTTATAGCGGCCATGGACACGACATCGAATTCCTTGGATTGGCTCTTCATTCAACTGGTTTTGAATCCTCAAGTCCAAGCACGACTCTACAGTGAAATTGAGTCAATCATTGGGATTTCTCGTCTTCCGAGTCTCTCTGACCGTCCAAATTGCCCTTATACTGAAGCCACGGTGAATGAAGTCCTCCGTTGGGCCTCCGTTATCCCACTTGGAGTCCCTCATCGAGCCCTGAAGACCGTGCCAAACTTCGATGGTTTCACTATCCCCAAGGACACGCTCATTTTCTCTAATATTTGGGGGGCTCATCATGATCCGGATTTGTGGGAGGAGCCAGGGACATTCCGTCCCGAGCGATTCCTTGGATCTGATGGGAAATTCAAGAGAAGTGAAAATCTCATTGCATTTTCCTCTGGTCGACGAACCTGTTTGGGAGAGAACGTTGCTCGGGATCAATTATTCTTGTTTGTCACGACTCTCCTTCAACGATTTCACATCTCTCATCCAGCGGGAAGAAAACCCGGATTGAATGGAGTCCCGGGTTTTAGTAATGCAAGTAAACCTTTTCAACTCGTTTTTACTGATCGTTTGAACTTGAACGCTTTTGAAGCGTCGCGTCCATCCGAATAAATGCCAGTTTAAATTTCTTATACATCTTGAAAAAAACCCGTGTTTTATCCCAAGTTTGAATTCCATTACATTACATATTAAACTTAAATATGAATACTTAATTGTGAATCACAGATTTGCGGCTTTTTTTATTGCAATTTTATTTAGCATATTGACAAAATTCTTGAATACATTGCGAATTATATTTATGTATGTACATACGATATATTATTATGTAGAACATATACTTTAGGCTTGATTTGGTGGGAACTCGAATCGACTATTGTTCACTCCTTCCAGTTCTTTCATGAAAGAGTAGACGACGACGAGGAAATATATACTGATCAAATCCGCGAGGACTTCAGCGGCAATGTCTGCTGCCTCCCCCGAACCCGTTGAAATGTTCACAATGAACAAAATGACGGTCAAGGCCAAAGCAACCGTCTCCACGATTAACCAAATCTTCAACAGTCGTGTTGCCGACTGAAACAACAAAATCACAACAACCGAATCATATACAAACGAGGTCAAAAGTCAAAATCTCATTCAATTCAATCATCTCTTTCTCTTTGTGTCAATTCAAATTCAAACAATACTATAAACATATAGAAAATGCGGAATATATTGTACGAAATATGAAATACAGAAGATCAAAAACAAAAAATGAAATGAGAGAAGAATGTAAAAAATATATATATACAAAATAACAAAAAAAAACTGAGCAAACCTTATTGACTCCAACGAGGAGAACGATGGCCAAAGCGAGTCGGAAAATACAAAGGACAATCCCCACGGCCGCCACTACTTTCACTATATATATATATGTAAAACAAAAAATATAGAGACCGACAATTAAAAACCACAAAAGGAAAAGGGAAATTCAAATGGAAAATCCGTCATAATTATTTAATTATGTCAAGTGTGTTTGTGGGATGAAGAGTGATCCGTCATATTATATACTCACGTTCATCCTCATCTACGTTATTTTTGCCAGCGGCATCATCAATGGCCACCGAAAACAAGACAATCGAGAGCAAACTCCCAATCTATATACAATATAGAAATTGACATCAAACCATTTTTTAAATTGTATTTTGTGAATTTTTTCGTCTGGACATTGGACTTTGTGGACTCACGAGTTGTAAAACACCGAGGATGATACAGCCAGTCCGCAAACTACAGCAACAACACAAACCCGCCATTTTCAGAATATAGACAGAGGACTCTCGGTATATTTATAATTAAACTCCCGTGAAATTTGAGATATTAATCACAAGTTCAAATGGGGTGTGGACGACGATCACGACGACGACCAGCAAAATCTGATTAGAGGACAAACGTCTGTATACTGGCGAATTGAAAATGGTGAATTGTAAACGTAAACGGACAGACTGAACTTTAAATTAATAACAGTTAATTACGTGTGTGGTGAGAAAGATTCGCATTCCCCATATGATATGAACAATTAAATTGCTTTGTCCTGTATTTCATGCTTGATAAGCCCGAATTTATGATTGCGGCTATATACATATATAATATATTAATCAATATACACAAATATACACATACATACACACCATTGTGAGAATATCTCACGTTTGCGAATATATCCATGTCAATCAACATGGCTACAATCTAATCGCTATTATCTCGCCAGTCTCCATTCTCCATTTTGTGTCTCTCTGGCTGTATTTGTGTTTGTATTTTGGTGTCCGCCTGCTGTTTCATCATCACACACACACACACACACAAATTTCATATCTAATGTGTGCAATTAGAAATTTCATGTGTGGTTTTCATATAGTTCCCTTTTCTTCTTGTGATTCGACAGTGTGGTCATATACATAAATGAACGAAATCAAAATCAATATCTGTATAGGTATAAATTTACACATGTAACTTTTATTGACATGATAATTTGAATGGATGTATACAAAATATGAGATCCGAGTCAACAATTACTCGTTAATACATATCATTGTCGTCATATTGTGCGGATGGGCAATTGTACATTTTGTTAAGTTTCTCAATGTCACATGGACTGAGATCACGACGTTGACCAATGACGACGCCCTCCATGATGGGCTCAATCGTGCTGCTCCCAGTCTCATTGGATCTGAGGAAGGAATTTTTCGGGTAATGCATCACACTGTCGTAGTCATAGGGCACTCCGTACGTGCTCACCGTAGCTGGATCCGCCATCAAAAAATTATTCTCCTTCCCTTTAAACGTTTATATATAAAGAATCAACTATAGATTAAAAATAATTAAAGGGAAAAGAAAGAGTCGATCGTCACCATAATAAAATACCGTATAAACTGTAATAGAGCCCCACGGGGTTATATCCGAAAATCTTATAGAACCCCAGTGTGGGGAACGTGAGAATTAAACGTATGTACGACAACCTGAATTTGACATGGGCGCAGGATTTAGCCTCTACAGACATGGGGTTCTATAAGAGGGTGGGGTTCTATAACAGTTTATACGATATATACATTGTAAATGTGTACTAGTACACAATTTGTATGTTACCCGGTGCGATCTTATCCCAATTGATTGTAACCCAATCATCTCTATCTGGCCGGCAGTGCTCGTGTTTAAATCTAATATTATGTACATATGGATATTGAGAATTGAGTTGCCCCACAGTATATTTAAATAGTAAAGTGGTCAAGATTATTTAGGTATGTATATACCGTAAAACTTGAATTAAAAGCCTAGGCTAGTGTCTAGAATTCTTGAAATTGACCAAAAACCAAAAACCAAGGATAACTCGATAGCATATTACGGTAAATGGCTTACACACTCGATAAAACCAACGAAACAACCATAGGCTAATAATTGAGGTAGGTTTGTAATCTGGAGTGGGTTTTGAATTCAAGTTGTACGGTATTTATATATATGTATATGGACAGGGAAATAAAAATGTATGTATTTAATTTGGGGTAAATGGAACTGAACCCTAAGGCGTGAATCAATTCATGAGCAGAGATTCCCCATCCTTCCGGATTGTTTGTGGTGGTAGTGAAACAACCCTTGGCCAAATTGACATTTTGTTGACCTCCTTGTCGTCCCACATGGGCAGAGCAACTCGAGCTCGTGCCTGAAGAAATGAGGACATAATCCGCATCATTCTCGGTTCGCTCCGAAAAAGTGACGCACGTGGACTCACTAATTTTCTCAAAAGCACAACGAGTGAGAGTCACGTGATTTTCGGCTGTACACAAAAAAACAAATCAAAAACCACAAGAGTCAAAATTGTATATGTACAAACTTTACATTTCCCCTCATAATCACATTATTATGCATACATATATGTATATTGTAAAAACAGTTTAAGAATGGTGGAAAAGTGCGTGTTGTGGGTGTGGACGTACGCATTGCTGGGTCAAAGGTGTAACACAGTGTTGCATTTGGCCACTGCCTGCTCGCGCTTATCAGACCCGACCTTTTGATATCCGGCAAAATGTCGCCTTGCATGTACGAACCTTCCTCTGGATTCGTTTCTATATATATATTATATGTACATACATATATTCATCGCCCCGCGGATAAATCCATATATTTATTGATTGGTTAATACATTTACACAGTTCTCCCTTTGAAAAATATATATCGTCTGTTAAGTTCAGAAACGAACTATAACGATTTTCCTTAATTTGTGGAAATGCGACTACTGCGTCCGTCTTTGTGTGTCAAATTCTGAAAAAATTCAGGGTAACAGAAAAGGTCATGGCCGAATATAATGTCGAAGGACCCAAAGTTCCATCTCCAGCCGTTTGACCTTTGGACCAGGTCAACGAAATTAAGGAAAATAATTATAGTTCCTTTGTGAACTTAACAGACGATATGTGTACATTAAATTGTGAGATTTAAAACCTACCGGGCTTCCATTGTGAATCCGGATTTACCTCTTCCCAAATCCCAGTTGGTTTCCCCGAAATGAATATGAATTCCGCACTAAGAAAAAGGAAGAAAAACAAGGAGAAATCCCAGATTTGAATGTGCTGCTTCCACATTTTGTCAAGTGTGTGTTGTGAAAAATAAATCGGTGTTGCGTTGCGCACGTTGATTTCTTTGAGACGGAGTGAAAGCCGGAATTTCTTTTCAGTTTTTAAGAATTTGTATATATATATGTGTGTCCACGGAAAATAAATGATACGATATTACAACTGGAGTTTCTATATATGCTGCAGCCTTGATTTTAAATGAAATTGTTTTTGTTTGCTATATATGTGTAATGGGATTTTAAAATGAGTGTCAAGTTTGCAGTTTGCATACATTGATTTTGATGCGCATTGTGTGAGAAGCGCAAATAAGATTAGACGGAATAAGTCTAGCCGCGAATGATTGACCACAGCTCTGAATGATTTTGATATCGATCAAATTAATCGTATGGGAAATGAATATACAAATGGAAAAGTTTGCTTCTGGCTTGCACAATTTGTTTGTCATATATTTTCAAAATTGTCATTGTGATTGATTTCTACATTTTGTGTTTGAACAATTCCTATGAACATTTTCATCATGTATCTATGCAAAATGTATGCAAATTTCAGTATTGGGAGCCGCAACGTTGCGTGTGAGCAAGCTTTGACTTTGAACATGAAAATTGCATTGGAATTAAGGCTCCATTGATTGGATTGTAAATGGAAGAAAAAATTCGATGACGCCGTGTAAACTGTAAAGGGAGAGAGAGAGAAAGAGAGAGAGCGAGAGAGGTCACGAGTGCATTTGGTTATCTCGAAAATGAAGAAATGCTGAAAGGGCAATGTTTCTTTGTATGGCATTAGTTTGCAAGCGGATAAACGTTGTCTCATCTTGTTGTCCATTTGAGAGCCAGAATTTGCTGTAAATGAGGATAAAATTGTATAGTTAAAGTTGGGATTTAGTTGAATGCATTGAATGTTCAAGTGAGGTCCTGTGGCCAAATTGGATACGGCGTCCGCCTACGGAGCGGAAGATTCCAGGTTCGAGTCCTGGTAGGATCATCTTTTTTTGCTGGGGATTTTTTTTTTTGGAGACAAAATCATCCAATGCTCAAAACTTTAAATGAATAAATCAAGGAATCCTAATTTTACAATTTAAATATGTAATTAAAACTCGGACAAAGGAAATTAAGGAAAATAATTATAGTTCGTTTTTGAACTTAACAGACGATATCATATATATGTATATATATATTTAGCATACCAGGAAAATTGCACGTTTCCACAATATAGATAATAAATGTATTTTTAACTGATGACTTCCTGCTGTCACCACACACAGAGGTTAACTAAAACGTCGTCGGTGTATAATACTATATATATAGAGATTTCCCATTATCATCCACCGCTTTTGTGGTTTATTCAATTAACCTCGTTCTTTATGTAATTATTATTATACTTATTTATTCTCAGTTGATTTGGCCTGTGTGGCCCATCATACAACAAATCATTTACAAAACGAGTTAATGTACGTCATAATTATATTTAGTGTGTATTCCGTATATTAAATTTTGTAATTATATTCCTCACTTTTTTCAGTTGCCTCCCCGTTTTCCCATTTGACTCTCCGTGTTTATAAGATTTCATTTTCAATTACATATTTTCCTTTGCAATTAACTTTGTTGTCGTCCTTACCAATTTATTTTCCTAATAAAGTTTTCCGGGATCCTTTCTCCACTTTCCCCAGCTTTGAGAAAGCAAAGCCTGCAGCGCTCCAAGCGATAATTCGTCGTTAAACTTTAATGGAGAGAGAGAAAAAAAAACAACAACCACGTTTCACTTTAATCAGCAATTAAATAGTGAAATTTTGAAGTGGAGGTTAATTCCCTATAAAATAATTAGAGGACTATCGAATCCTAATATTGAGTGAAGAAATCACGAAAATCGGAAATTCCGTTTACAAGTTACAGACATTTATTTAATTGTGAAAAGGTAGTTTTCTTTATGAAATTTTTCGTGTGTGGAAATAACATGTACATAACATGAGTTTGGGCGGTATATAATCTCAGAAAAATAATACATGTACCACACATTTTCAATCGTTATTTACAAGTGAGATTTCCTGAGAGGAAAAGAAGTGACACAATTACACTTTCTCCAGTGAGTATACAGCGAAATCATATAATAGTTATATATAGACATTTAGTTATTGAAAGAAAGAAATCGTTTTGCTGTGTTGTATTTTCAATTGAAAAAATTTGAATCCGCATTTAACGTTAATTGTGACTTGCCGAATATAAAATAAAATTGAGCGTGTGTGAGAAGAGAGAGAATTATTTATATATATACACACAAGGAAAAATGAAGGGGAATTCGTCTCATGAGAGTGAAAATGAAGATTTGGATTTGGAAGTGGCTAAAGATGGAATTGTGGCGAGATCCGAGTCCAGAGTCATTGTATCCGTGGACATGGACAGTTATGAGATCCAAGTTTGGCTCCTCCATGAATCTCGATTTGATCTCATTGGTCAGAATGTCCCAGTGGTGGTCGTCAATACAGACAATGTGTAAGCCACAACATTAAATTAAATTAAAAACTCCCCATTTCATATCATTTACATAATAATATGCCGCTAAATTCGGAATTTTAAACTATAACGATACATCAGCAGAACTTTTTTTTGTACGTTTGACATTTCTGATTGTTTTTCACATGCAGGATTTTGGCAGTGAATTACGCGGCCAAACATCTCGGCGTCAAACGGAAAAGCCCGGAAAATCTCCGCGCTTCACTCGCATTGACTGCTGCTCAAAAACTTTGCGCTTCTCAAGGGAAAACGCTGGTGGTCGTGAGGACGGGACTCCGACACGGGAAAACGGACTCATTCACGCCCACTTTGGAAAGCTACCGAATCCTCAAAGTAATTCAAGATCTCCGCCGTTCCCACCTCAAAACCATGGTCATTAATCGCTCCTCAAAGGATGAATTCTTCCTTGATGTGACCGGAGAAGTGGGAAAGCGAATCGGGAATGTCCGGAGACTAGGTGACAAGAAATATAAGCCGATACTTGCTCAATTGGGGGCCTTAACTAGTGCGCGGAAACCGGAAGCGGACGAGCCTTACCGGCCAAATTATCGTCTGGCTCTGGAGGGAAGCGCCCGAATTACCGGGTCGACCATCAGTTACCGAATTTGTCAGGTCTATACAAACCCACAGCTATTCCAAGCTGATCATGAGGGCGAAATCCGGCGCTCTCATAGCGAATGAAATAATGACCAAGATCCTGAAGGAAACGGGTTATCGTGGCTCCACGGGTGTCGCTCATAACAAACTCCTCGCCAAAATAGCGTGTGCGATGAATAAACCCGAAGGGATCACGATATTGAGTGACGTCGGCTTCCAACGAATCTCTCGGACGAGATTTGAACTGGAGAAAATCCCAGGTTTTGGGGCTGGACAAGGTCAAAGTTTGAGTGCTGCCCTCAAAGTGGACCTTGGCTTAACCAATCAAGAAGTCACTTTGAGTCGAGTTGCTAGGAGTTATTCCGTGGAGGCGCTTGCCGGGATTATCAGTGCGCATGCGCCCAAATTATTGTCCAAGGAGAAGGCGGCTGAGGTTGTGGCGCTGGATTTGTTTAAGAAATGTCGGGGGCAAGATGACGACGTGGTGAGCCATCGTGTTTATTCCGACTCCATCAACACGTCCATCTCCATTAAATGTAAGTCTTTTAATTAAATTAACATTCCCCCTGTGTTGTACTAATTACTGATAAAATTGAATAATTACACAAAAAACCGTGAAAATTCTCTTTGATTTGCTATACAATTATATGTTTGTTATGTGCTGTTTCATTTGCATTTGAAGGAATTCGCCACGACCAAATGATTTAAATGACAAGGAAATTTAGAGTTATGATTAGTCATATTAATTCATTTACGTATGTCCATAAAAGGTATTTAATGATTTGTCCCTTGTCCTGTCATCTTTTTCCTCCTCACCGGCCTTGACCCACAGGCAGGCAAAAGAATAGTTTCAAATAAGTAAATACTTTGTATATAGGTTATATAGGAAATGAGAGAAAATAAATATATATTATACTTAAAGAAAACATCGGATGTTTAACATCCATTTCGATTCTTCTCATTTCCTTCACAATTAATTCATTTGATTGTCATTTGTCACTCTCTTGTGTGTATAGGATTACTTGATTAATTGTAGCAACAATTAAATTGGGGATTTTAGCCATTTTGACTGAAGTTGCTCAAGCAACTTACGATATTAATTCTCGTCGCACCCCAAAATCAATTAATTGTTAGCCCATTGTCTCAACAACTTTTTCGTATATATACACGATTCCTCCTCAATCTAAATCTAAATATTTGAAAGACTAACCATCGTTAATAGGGAAACAAGTTCATTTCAGTCTCTTTACCCTTTTCCCACACGATTTAGTTGTAGATCAAAACGTTTGAAAGATTACACATCTTTAACGGACAAACAAAAAAGTACATGAAAATCACTTGCTTATACGATCCTCCATGCACATAAACAATCATTGTGTTTCGAATATTTTAATTACATATTTAAATTGTAGAATTAGGATTCCTTGATTTATTCATTTAAAGTTTTGAGCATTGGATGATTTTGTCTCCAAAAAAAAAAATCCCCAGC